>JAJSRW010000010.1:40000-81004 GCA_022414725.1 Microglena sp. YARC | reverse complement strand
TCCTCACTTACACTAATAGCTCAAATAAATCATGGTTAACGAGTATTGTAGAATATATCATTACAGCAAGTCAACATGTCTTTGTAATGATAATTAACGCATTAGCAGACACCACTGTATTCAAATCCACTAGATATCGTATAACTTTAAAAAGATATATATTTAATAACTATGTCAGGATATATTTATTTTTTAACTGAGACTACATTATAGCGATTATCGTACGGCATACATATACTGGGTATAACGGTCATATTAAAGCTGATTATATATTAGCGTATGATCACTAAGCCATATACTATAATTATATATGCTGTTGTACGGTATGAACGACCAGAGAGCGGACCAGCAAAGAGAGTGATATAGTATATTATATATATATATCGTATAGACTGGTCGTCATACACTACAACGGTATCCGCACTCAGGAGCCTGCTGGTCCAAAGTTTTGCCAAGTAAGGCACTGCTCTTTCGTTTAAGATCTTTCACAACTAATCGGACTCCATATTAAATCTAATATTATAATAAAAATATACTACTACTAGACATACTCGCTTTCTCTCCTCATCTGGACATCTTACCTTCAACAGCTTATCCCACTCAGGAGCCTCTGGATCCAGTTCTTCGCCTCGCCACCATATTCGACGATGAAAAGAAGGGGTGGTTACGCGCAGCATCGCGTTAATTTCTATGGGCTGCTAATCTTTGCGCCTCGGAAGTAAGGACTGAATAATGCTCGTGTTGGTAGGTGTGAATCGGTAGGAAAGTTCAAGTAGGATAGTGGGCGTTGTGGGGAGTCGGGAGTTGGTGCGGGCAGTGGGAGTGGGGAGTAGAGTTGAGAAGAGGGATGTGTGAGTACATTGGTGGAGAGAGCGCTCCCAGCGTTTCAGTTCATGCTGCTTTTTGCGCCTCGGAAGTAGGACTGAATAAGTGTGCGGAGTTGGGAGTGAGAGTTGGGTGTGGAGTCTGGGTGGTGGGAATTTGGGAGTGGGTGTGGAGTGGGGAGTGGGGGAGTATGAGTTGGGCAGTGGGAGTGTGAGTACATTGGTGGACGAGAGCGCTCCCAGCGTTTCATTGCAGTGGCTGCTTTTGCGCCTCAGAGGTAGGGACGAATAAGTGTGAAGTTGGGAGTGAGAGTTGGAGTGTGGGAGTTTGGGAGTGGGTGTCGGGTGGGAGTATGAGTTGGGAGTGGTGTGGGAGTGGGAGTATGAGTTGGGAGTGGGTCGTGGGGAGTGGGGAGTAATGAGTTTGGGAGTGGGTGTGGAGTGGGGATATGAGTTGGAGTGGGTGGTAGGAGTGGCGGAGTATGAGTTGGGAAGTGGGCTGTGGGAGTGGGGCAGTACTCGAGCTTGGCGAGTGGTGTGGGGATGGGGGTATGAGTTGGGCAGTGGGTGTGGGAGTGGGGAGTATGATTGGGAGTGGGTGTGGGAGTACATTGTGACAGAGCGCTCCCAGCGTTTCAGTTGCATGGTGCTTACAAGCGCCTCTGGTAGGAATGAGTAAGTTACACAAGTAAGGACCCTAAATTCATTCGGGTTTGGGAGAGTGCTGGGAGTTTTGGGCAGTGGGAGTTGGGATGAGATTCGGGGTTGGAGAAGCGGATCGTGGAGTTGGGAGTGGAGTGGGATGCAGCGATTTGGGTGTGGGAAGTTACGCCGAGTTGGGAGTGGGTGTGGGAGTGGGAGAGGGGGTGGCAGTTGGGAGTGGGTGTGTGAGTGGGTGTGGGAGTGGGCGTGAGGGAGTTGGGAGTGGGTGTGGGAGTGTGGGTTGATGGGTGTAGGGAGTTTTATGAGAATTAGGTGTGGGAGTACGTTCGGAGGGAGAGAACGCCATCCAGCCCTTCAATTTCATGCTGCTTTGCGCCTTGGAAGTAGGACTGGAGTCACGGAGTACACTACAGTGAACGGACCGCTATTGATTCGGGGTGTGCGTAGCGAATGGATTCCTGGCGTGCTGGGCAGTGGGATTTGGGTGTGCGGATGGGATTTGGGAGTGGGAGTGGAGCGGTAAGTGGGTGTGGCGAAATGGGAGACAGAGGAATAGAGAGGAGGGAAAAGACCCAGGTGTTCAAGTGTTTAGTAGGGTTTACAATGGGGAAACATGTACATGTTACAGGTGTTACATACAGGTGACACAGGTTTTACATGTGTACAGGTGTACAGGTGACCATTACAGTCATTACAAGTTAACAGTTTACATGAGCAAACAGTGTACAGTTACACAGTACAGTTTACATGAGAGAAACACGTGTACAGTCTACATGTGTACAGCCGTTACAGGTGCATGACGGAAACAGGTGTACAGTGTACAGCGTGCTAACAGGTTACATGAGGAAACAGGTTGTACAGGTGTACAGCGGTACAGGTGGTACAGTTTGCATGAGGAAAAACAGGTTACAGGGTACAGTTTACATGAGGAAACAGGTGTACAGGTTGTTTACATGTACAGGTTTACATAGACAGGTGCAAAACAGGTTAAAGGTACAGGTGTTACAGGTTTACATGAGGAAAACAGGTGTACAGGTGTACAGGTGTACAGGTTTACATGAGGAAAAAAAGGTTACAGGGTACAGGTGTACAGGTTACAGCGTTTTGTGAAGGAAACAGGTGTAACCAGTTTTGAGGAAACAGGTGTGTACAGGTGTTACAGTTTACATGAGGAAACAGGTGTACAGGTGTACAGGTGTACAGGTTTACATGAGGAAACAGGTGTACAGGTGTACAGGTGTACAGGTTTACATGAGGAAACAGGTGTTACAAAACACACAGGTGTACAGGTGTACAGGTTTAATGAGGGGAAATGGTGAAACAGGTGTACAGGTGTACAGGTTTACATGAGGAAACATGTGAAACAGTGACCCCCAGGTTGTACAGGTGTACAGGTTTACATGAGGAAACAGGTGTACAGGTGTACAGGTGTACAGTTTATCATGAGGAACAGCAGTGTACAGGTGTACAGTGTACAGGGTTTACATGAGGAAATAAGGTGTACAGGTGTCAGGTGTTACAGGTTTACATGAGGAAACAGGTACAGGTGTACAGGTGTCAGGTTTACATGAGGAAACTACAGGGTCACATGTTTTACATGAGGAAACAGGTTGTACAGGTACAGTACCACGGTGTACAGGTGTACAGGTTACATGAGGAAACATGTGTCACAGCTGCACAGGTCTGCGAGTTCAATATAACGAGTGTACAGGAAGGTAAGAAGAGGTTAGAGGTGTAGAGGTATACAGGTTTACATGAGGAAAGAGGTGTACAGGTGTACAAGAGTAGAGAGTTGTAGAGGTGCAGAGGTGTACTCAACGGACGCTCCAGTGTACATACAGAAGTAGAGAGTTTGTAGAGTGTGAGAAAGAAACAGGCTTGTGAAAGGTGTTGAGTGTTGAGATGTTTCAGGAGTTAGAGAGGTCTAGAGGTGTTTGGGGCGAGAATGTATTAAGTGTCATGAGGTAACATGTTGTTAGAAAGGTTGTGGGGAGGTAGAAAGTTTGTGGAAAGCTGAGCACCAAGAGTCGTGGAGGTAGAAAGCTTTGTGGAAAGGCTGAGCACCAAGTTGTGGAGGTAGAAAGTTTGTGGAAAAGGCTTGAGCAACCACCAAGGTTGTGTGTTGGTGTGTGTGTGTGTGTTGGGGGGGGGGGGGAGGGGGGGGCGGGGGGGGGGGGGGGTGGGAGAAAGTGCTGTGTGTCTGTGTGTCTCTGTGTGTGTGTTTGTGTGTGTGTGTGTGTGTAAGCACCAAGGTTATTGTGATGACGGCTTGTGTTGTCCTGGGTGGCTGTGTGTGCCGGTAATACACCCAAAAAATGATGAGAGAAAAGTGGAATAAAAGGGTCATATCTTCTCAAATTGCTTGGGGATTTACTATCACCTTCAACTTAATAAGTAGTAGCAAATGCATGTATCATCCAATATGCTATAGTGGTACATCCACATGTTTGAATTTGAATTTGAATTTGAATGTGACCTGTTTGCCCCAAACGTGACACCGAGTATTGTGTGGTGTCATTTGGGGTGTGCGGGTTTTGGTTGATTGATGATGTGTGTAGACGGATAGAGAAGGGACAAAGGTTGTGGGGGGTAGAAAGTCTTGTGAAAGGTATAAATGTTGTGAACAGGTATACCAAGGTTGTGGAAAGCTGAAGCAGATTGATGTTTGGCGGTGATAAGCACTATCTTTGTGTTTATGTGCGACTCATCGCCGTTCCGTCACTGCATTGGGTCCGGTTAAACCTATCAGAAATGCCCCCCACCCCCCACCTCCCGAATCCCCTGGCCTCCCGGGGGCAGCGTGTTGCACTGGGGTCGCACAGAGTTGCTCAATTTGCGACTGGTCACACTAAAAAAGTGATGAGAGAGGCCAACGCCAAAAAGTGTTAAATTGATCATAAAAACAAGTGATCGATAAGCCAACGCCAAAAAGGGTTAATTGAATCATAAAACAAGTGATGATATAGCCAACATAGAAATGATAATTTACTTAGAACAAGGGGATGATGTAATAAGCCAGCGTAAAGAAAGGTGATATTTGACTTTAAAAAAGTTGATAAAATGATTTAATTGATCATACGCAAACAAGGGGATGATAAGCCAACATTAAAAATGAGAATTTACTACAAGCATTACAAGAAAAAAGGAGGTGACAAGCCAGTGTAGAGAAAGGTAATATTTAACTTTAAAAAAGTTGATAAAAAGTGATGATAAGGCAACATAAATAAAAATGGTCAGATGAACAAACAGCTTTCTGTGAGGTTTAAATGCCAAATCATCATAAGCCAACGTTTGATAAAACCGAAAATGATCGAGATAAGCTTCAGCAACATAAAAAGTGAAATTTGCTACAAAACAAAAGTGATGATAGCCAACATTGATAAGACGGGCTGCGTACTGCGTGTAGTGCCACGTGAGGTACAAGCCCAAGGGGGCTAGCCAAAATATGCTGAAGGGCTAAACTTGCCCGGCCCTGATATCAGGAAGAAATAAAACAAAAAGAACTGATGAACTGAACCTCAAACAATCGTTTTACGGACAGAGGCCCTGAGTTCGTGCTACAGTGAGCATTTAATTTAGCGTGGCTAGAGGTGTGCGGGGTTGATTTGTGGTGTGTGTATGTATGTTACGGTCGAGGGGTAGGCCAAATAGGCTAAAGGGACTTGCCCAACCGTGAAAGGAAGGGCTTACAAAGAAAAAGCACTCATGAACTGAACCCCAAACAATCGTTTTACCTGTGAGGAGTATTTGCATGAGAGGTGTTGGAGGTTGATTTGAGTGATTTGAGTGATTTGAGTTAGGTGTTGGAGGTTGATTTGAGAGTGATTTGAGTGAGGTGTTGGAGGTTGGAGAGTGATTTGGAGGTTGGAGAGTGATTTGGGTGAGGTGATGGAGGTTGATTTGATTTGAGGTGTGTAGGAGAGGTACAGAGTTCTGTGTTCAGTTCAGAACATGAGTTAGCTGTTCGCTTCATGGGTTTAGGTCCCCTCCAGGGACAGAGTCCTGGTAGCTTCAGTAGGGCCGCCCTGGGGTGTTGGGGTTTTTTTTTTTTCATGGGTTACCTGGTAGGCTTCTATGACCTTTGAACGTGGGTTACCTGGTCGCTTCATGGGTTTAGGTCCCCTCCAGGACAGAGTCCTGTAGCTTCAGTGGGGCCGCCCTGGGGTGTGGGGGGCAGCGCCCCCAGAATGTGTGTTTGTTTGGTGTGGGTGTGTGAGTGTGTGTGTGGGGGGGATGTGTTTGTTTGGTGTGGGTGGGTGGGTGTGGGTGTAGGTGTTTGTTTGGTGTGGGTGGGTGGGGTGGGGTGTTTGGCAGCGCCCCCAGAGGGGTGGAGGGTTTGGGGGTCTCAGGTAGCGAACATTTCGGCCAAAACGGGGTCTCAGGCAGCATTCGGGATAGTAGCGGGAAACAATCTCTGGAGGGGTCGTACCCAGTACAAATCATGCTTGAGTAGCCCACCCAGCTACACAACCTTACCTACAGAATTCTGAAATAAAAAACACCGAGGGGTTCTCACTTTGATGTTGGAGGCGTCCGCCTTCTGAGCTATGAGAGCATCATCCAATGACTTGCCCCAGTTACCTACGAGCAAACAGTTGCGATTTTGATTAGAAAACGTCATGGGCCGTCTAAGTTTGGATGGTGGTGGTGGGGGTACATGGAATTGCTGTCTTTAAAAAAGGTTACCAAACAACTTGCGCCAGTTACCATAAGTAGGGAACTAGGGTAGTAAGCGGGGACCGGAATATCGTATGATGTTGATAAAAGGTCTATGCAGCGTTGCAAGCGACGCGGAAAATTGGCGGAGTTTATACATTTATTCATTTAGTTATTAGTTCATCATTTTATTTATTCATACCGGAAACGAATAAACAAATGAAAATAACAGTCTTTGTTGTATTATATTATGTGTATTCATATCATAAACAGGGGCTGGATAGAGTTCATGCTCCAAACCAAGAATATATACATTTATTTTTTGAATCAGCGACGATGCACACTAAATATAGGAAAGAAATAAAGAAGAAAAACACATTTGTATGCATAGGCCCCCCCAAATGAAGAAGAAAAACACATTTGTATGCATAGGCCCCCCCAAATAAAGAAGAAAAACACATTTGTATGCATAGGCCCCCCAAATAAAGAAGAAAAAACACATTTTGTATGCATAGGCCCCCCAAATGAACTGACCCCAAACGTGGCCATATTTCATTTGTTTTTCGTATAAAGAAGTATTATTATTATTATTATTATTATTATTATTATTTATTATTATCTAAAAACGATTCCCGGTTGATTCTCGGGTCGATCTACGGATCAGCTATTCTGCTGACCCAGCTTCCTTGCAGCCTTCAAGTTTCAAGTTTCAAGTTTTGCCGATGCTGTAAGTATTTACAGTCCAGGGGTAGGCCAAATAGGCTAAAGGGGTTTAACCGACCGTGATAGGAAGGGCTTAAAAAGAAACACATTGATGAACTGAACCCCAAACATGTGATTTTTTGCGATTTCGCAGATGCTACATCAATCACCCCGACTGAACACCCCAAACACGGTTCCTACCAAGGTGCTCACAACAGATATCCAAAATAGCACAAACAAGTACATAGGAGGCCCTCTACATGAGAGGCTCTCCAAGCACATCACAATGCTTAAACGGTCGGTTAACAAAAACAAATTTGTAATATCCAATATGCGCAAGACAACACAAACAGCAGATACTCAATATAACACAAAAACAATTACATAGGAGGCCCTCTACATGAGAGCGCTTACTAAACAGCTGCGAGTTGATCACATCACTTCAAACATCGACCTGCAAAACCACGCCCACCAGGCGTTATCATTACAACACAGGACACTTACAAAGGAGGCCCTGCACATGAGAGCGCTTACTAAACAGCAGCGAGTGTATCACATCACTTTAAACATCAACACACACACACACACACACACACGCACAAGACAACACAAACAGCAGATACCGAGTACAACACAAAAACATACACAGGAGGCCCTCCACATGAGAGCGCTTACTAAACAGCTGCGAGTTTACCACATCAGTTCAAACATCAACCCACAAAAACATGCGCAAGACAACACAAAAAGCAGACACTCAATAGAACACAGGACACTTACAAAGGAGGCCCTCCACATGGAGCGCTTACTAAACAGCTGCGAGTTGATCACATCACTCCAAACATCATCATCACTTCACACACCCGCACAACACACAGCAAGGAGCAGATACCCAATACAACACAAACACTTACATACACGCACGCACGCACAAGACAACACAAACCTCAGATACTCATTACAACACCAGACACTTACAAAGGAGGCCCTGCAGATGAGAGCGGTTACTAAACAGCTGCGAGTTGATCACATCACTTCAAACATCAACCCACAAAACCACGCCCCACCAGTCGTTATCATTACAACACCGGACACTTACAAAGGAGGCCCTGCACATGAGAGCGGTTACTAAACAGCTGCGAGTTGATCTTCATATCACTGCAGCGAAGCGCAATGCCCTGAAAGAGCAATGCAGCATGGGGTTGGTTGGGGTTGGTTAGCTGGGGTTAGTTGGGGTTGGTTGGTTGGGGTCGGTTAGTTTGGTTTAGTCAGGGTTGGTGGGTTGGGGTTGGTTGGGGTTGGTTGGTTGGGGTTAGTGAAGGTTGGTTGGGGTTGGTTCGTTGGGGTAAGTTGGGGTTGGTTGGTTGGGGTTAGTTGGGGTTGGTTGGTTGGGGACAGTATGGGTTGGTTGGGGTTGGTTGGTTGAGGTTGGTTGAGGTTGGTTGGTTGGTTGGGGTTGGTTGGTTCGGGTAAGTCAGGGTTGGATGGTTGGGGTTAGTTGGGGTCGATTGGTTGGGGTTAGTTGGGGTTGGTTGGTTGGGGTTAGTCCGGTTGGTTGCTTGTCATTATTTGGGGTTGATTGCTTGGGGTTGGTTGGTTCGGGTAAGTTGGGGTTGGTTGGTTGGGGTTGGTGATCCAGGCATCCGATGTTTGAGGATGTGTTGCTCCAACTCTACCACCACGGTTTGGTTTGGGGTTGGTTGGGGTTGGACAGGGTTAGTTGGTTGGGGTTGGTTGGGGTTGGTGATTCAGGCATCCGATGTTTGAGGATGTGTTGCTCCAACTCTACCACCACGGTTTAGTTTGGGGTTGGTTGGGAGGGGTTGGGAGGGGTTGGTTGGGGTCGGTTAGGGTTGGTTGGTTGGTTGGTTGGTTGGTTGGGGTTGGTTGGGGTTGATGATTCAGGCATCCAATGTTTGAGGATGTGTTGCTCCAAATCTACCACCACGGTTTAGTTTGGGGTTGGTTGGGAGGGGTTGGTTGGGGTCGGTTAGGGTTAGTTGGTTGGTGGGGTTGGTTGGGGTTGGTTGGGTTGGTTGGGTTGTTGGTTGGGGTCGGTTGGGTTGGTGATTCAGGCATCCGATGTTTGAGGATGTGTTGCTCCAACTCTATCACCACGGTTTGGTTTCGGGTTGGTTGGGGTTGGTCGGGGTTGACTGGAGTTGGTTGGGGTTAGATATTAGGATTTGTGCAATGTCGTGAGAGAGCTTTGCAGCACACTGAGGATTGGTGGTGGGTGGTGATGGGTGGGTGGGTGTGATGGCCTCTGTCAAAAGCACCTTGGAGCCCACTTTCAAGCCATAAACCCTAAGTCCAAGCAGTACAGGTAGGAGCGCATCTTGCCATAGAATGTGATGGCCTCTCTCGAAAGCACCTTGCTGTCCACTTTTAAGCCCCAAACCCTAAACCCAAATGAACCCAAAACATGAACCCAAACCCTAAAATCAAAATCAGAAGCACCTTGTTGTCCACTTTCAAGCCCTAAACCCTAAATCCAAGCAGTACAGGTAGGAGCGCACCTTGCCATAGAATGTGATGGCCTCTCTCAAAAGTACCTTGTTGTCCACTTTCAAGCCCTGCTTAAGCTTGTTGTTACCTTGCGTCTGCATCAGGGTTGAGATATAAGCATTATTTGATTTGAATTGAATTGATTCTTGAATTGAAAGCTTGTTGTTACATTGCCTCTGCATCAGGGTTAAGATATAATAATAATTTGATTTGAATTGAATTGAATTGATTCTTGGATTGAAAGCTTGTTGTTACATTGCCTCTGCATCAGGGTTGAGATATAATAATTATTTGTTTTGCATTGAATTGATTCTTGAATTGAAAGCTTGATGTTACCTTGCCTCTGCATCAAGGTTCAGATATAAGAATGCTCCGATTTGAATTGATTATTGAATTGAATTGAGTATGCTACTGCTGAAGGCGGCAAGCAGTCTTAAAGGCTGGAGGGCCATGTAACCACGTCCAAGTTCAAGTTAAATCATCAGGTTTGTTTGTATAATTAATTGATCACTGTAGCACGAACACAGGGCACCCGTCGGTAAAACAATTGTTTGGGTTTCAGTTCATCAATGCTTTTTATTGTTAAGCCCTTCCTATCACTTTTGGGCAAGTCCCTTGAGCCTATTTGGCCTACCCCTGGACCGTAACAAGGTGAACTATAACTAGTACACTAAACACGACAAGTAGACCCTTGTGTTTGGCCTAATAACAACAAACGGTAAATCAACGGTAAACGTATCCTTTAAAAGCGACTGCAACAGGTAGATTTCCGTTTCTATTTTATCAGTGACATTGCCACGCTTGTTTATGTGTCCCACAAATCCCAGGTTCCATATCTGATGTGTGTGTGTGTGTTCGTTACAATTTAGGGGTAGCCGGATAGGATAGAGAACCCCCCTGCCCCCCCTGAGTGGTGTACGGATTAGAATGGTCACCACAACCGGAGGAGACCCCGGTTCGAATCTGCACTCATATAGAAATCCCTGGTTTCCGTGGTTCTCGCATGGAGGGTAATTGTTCGCTGCGATGTGCAGACGGTTAGACGCCAAAACTGGCGTGTAGGACCTTGTAACAATTATTCTAGGATAGAGAAACTTGCGGTACCCTGACTCATAATGGAACGATAACGGTAAATTACTTCATTAATTAAGAATTACAACCATGAATGTATGAAGAGACTGGATCAAGTATTTTTTGATAGGTATGAATAGGTTTTTTGTGTAGTGGTTAATATTATAAAAGTGTCACAATAATATTAGTTCTTCAAATAAATTCAAAATTCTGGTGAGACGGCTCGTCATTATAATGTTAACTAACATTCACTCATATTATTCATTCATTAATATTAACTAACTAAGCCTTTCCCTACTGATAATAGAACGATAACAGTGAATCACAAGTCCTAAGCAGCGTCGCAAAAACAAATGGCAGAGAGTGTTGGCTATCGGAACGACAGGTGGCAACGGAATGGTGCGGACCAAAGCCATTTAGTTAGGAGACAGTTGGCTGACGTTTCAAGCTTCGTCTCAGTCGCACGACGGTCGCAGAAACAAACAAACAAACAATCGGACAACGGGGTGACCCTAGGGCTCCCACTCCCAGAAGGAGAGGCTCCGCCAATAAGTATATGTGAATCTGCGTGCTCACATGCAACTGTGCACATGCCCTATGTGCCTGTGTGTGTATGGCTGGGTCTGTGTGGTGTGGCGCTTGGCTGTGGGTGGGTGGGAGGGGGGGGGAGGGGGCATGCCATGCCAGCATGTGTGCCCATGCCCCACACATAGGTGCACCCAGTCCCATACGCTCACTCCACAGGTGCCTGTGTGAGGAAGTGTGTGTTGACTGTGTGGTTGTACCCAACCATGTGCCGCCTGGTCATATCTTTAGACTGTCTAATCTGTATAAATAAAGAAATCTTAACTTCCAAGATATGTCACATTGACACTTAAAAGGACGTGGGGTTAAGGGAATCGGCTCGTAAGTATGCGATGGACGGGCTTACATGTCTAATCTGTATAGCATACTATCTGGTTCCCGTGGGAGTCGCACTGGGAATTGGAAGACGGTTGGCAGACCTGAGAGGAAATCATGCAACAATAAAAACTCGTATTCGACCATGTACCACCTCCCCACGATGTGGCATGGACAGCTAGACACCTCATGGGAGGGTTGACATGACAGGGATGATTATAATGTGCTTATAATGTTTTAAAATGATGATGATAGTGTCGAAGACTGAGAGCAGCCATGCAGGTTGGAGCCATGTAACCAAGTCCAAGTGCATGACATGCACACAGACATGGACTTCTTCCCACCTTGAAATTATCAGCCCTCTCCTCTGGGGTCTCGTCCTCTGAAAGAGCGTTCATAGCTATCATGTCTGGGTGCTCATCCGCGTCGGTGGGCATCGTATCCCAGAAGAGGGCGGGCAACTCCATGTTGTTATCCGGGTTGATATCGACCTTGTTGTAGCCCTGGCCGGAGGGGCAGGGCACGTCCCCATTATCGTCATCACCAGTCAGAATTGAGTTCATGGAAGGCATGGCGGTGTGTAAAGGAGGATAGGTGGGGAGCAAACGAAGTGTGTTCGGGAGAATTGAGGATGGGGCGAGGTAGGATGGGAGCGTCTGAGAAGGAGCTGCGGGGTAGGTGGGGATGGGTCGAAGTTAAGCGACGCAGCGGCAGCATGCGGAGAACAAGAAGACGCCAAACAAGACCGGCAGTACGTCATTGGCCCTCCGTATCTAGGTGTATAGAGGCGGTACAGGGGCGCAGCCACGAAATTCTGATACCCGATCTGTCCTGAGCTGAGGAGAATTGTGAAGGTAACGTCGGGGCATGGTGGCGCTAATCGAGGGGAAGTGTAAAGATCATTTTGCTTGTATTTTAAGGTTGTGGTGTTGAAAAACACCGTTTGGTTTGTTGTCATAAATGTCAGCTCAATGCAAGGTACGCTTGAACATGGCGGAGTAGGTGGTTAAGCGTCAGCCTCCCTCTTGGCGGACTTCTTGGGGAGTAGCACGGAGTGGATGTTGGGCAGCACACCACCGTTGGCGATGGTGACGGAGCCCAGCAGCTTGGACAGCTCCTCGTCATTACGGATGGCAAGCTGGACGTGGCGGGGGACAATCCTGGTCTTCTTGTTGTCGCGGGCAGCGTTGCCAGCCAGCTCCAGTACCTCAGCACAAAGGTACTCGAGCACAGCGGCCAAGTACACGGGGGCACCAGCGCCAACGCGCTCGGCGTACTTGCCCTTCTTCAAGTAGCGGGCAACGCGGCCCACGGGGAACTGAAGTCCAGCCTTTGAGCTGCGGGACACAGCTTTCTTGCCTCCACGGCCACCGGACTTGCCTGACATTTTGGATAGGTAGAGCTGTTGAGGTGGAAGTTATTAGATGAGTGCGATTGTAATTCTAATGTTCTCCCGCTGGAGGTCCTGCTGATCCGGTGTCCTACCTTGACCATGGTTGACCACGCCAGCCTGTCCGTTGATCCGCCTCGCTGACTTCGAACGACTCGGTCCTGTTGATCCAACAAATGGCTCAAGTCGCATGACATAGGGAGCCACCGATATAACATGAAGTCGGGTTGATTCATCTCACACCATATCTGGCCACCCTACTCGTTCAATCAAATCATCGCAATGGCTCCCAAAGCTGCTGAGAAGGCTCCCGCTAAGAAGGCCGCCCCCGCCAAGACTGCGGAGGGCAAGAAGAAGGCCAAGAAGATGGCCAAGGCGGAAACCTACAAGATCTACATTTACAAGGTGCTGAAGCAGGTCCACCCCGACACCGGCATCAGCTCCAAGGCCATGGGCATCCTCAACTCTTTCATCAACGACATCTTCGACAAGATTGCTTCCGAGGCTGCTCGTCTGGCCCGCTACAACAAGAAGCCCACTGTTACTTCTCGCGAGATTCAGACCGCTGTGCGCCTGGTGCTGCCTGGCGAGCTTGCCAAGCACGCTGTTTCCGAGGGCACCAAGGCCGTCACCAAGTTCACCTCCGCCTAAGCGCCTCATGCGAAAGGTTCTTCCAGACCCTGTGGGGCAAATTGAAACGGTGTTTCTCAACACCACTATCCGAATCGTCCATCCTTATTTATACACCAGTCTAACACAAATGCCAATCTAGGATTACTCAACAAATACTGTAGCCGTGCAGGATTCTGGCCACCCAGGTTGAATAAATGTGTGTGTTGGTTTGGCTGTGTGGGGGGGGCGATCCCTTGACTTTTGTTCCGACCCAAATGTTGAATAACTGTTGAAACTATTGCACAATGCCTCTGGTCCTATGTCCCGGGGTGTAAATGCTTCAACGAACACCCAATCGTAATTCTTGCTGAAGGGAACTCACACTTCTGTATCACTAAACACATTTGTTTGCAACCCAAACACAAGTTATGTTGTGAACTTGTGATCCCTGTCGTACAGCCGTCAGGTACGGCTGTACCTGCCTTGGTACAGTATGGGCAGCAAGGTTATGCGTCCACGCTTTCCCTTCTTTCCTTATCCGATGTGATATTATCTTATTATCTATCTCCTAGCTATCTACATTTATAATCAGTCTACGCTATTCCTACTTCTATGAGTTCAGTGTCCGACTGTTCCCACTGGCATGAGTTCAGTCTCTGAGTGTAAGGGTGCCACCGAGTGAGCTTAAAAGACCGTGTCTGCGCGTGCGCTATTCTGAATGTTTCGCGCCTTTCTGGTTTATTGGGCTCCCGGGTGTGGCTAATGTTGTCTGATTTTAGATGCTTGAATGGAGCATCGGACTTGCTTTGTACATAAGGTATACACAGCTAAGCCTACAGAGTCTAAGGGGTGCATTCCACAGCAACACACATAAAGTCTGGGAGTGTTCAGTAAAATACATGGACACATAATGTGTGTCAGATGCCAATCAGATGCCAATCAGGCACTCGTGTCCTAGTAGTACACGCTGACAGTGTGCTAAACCAATAGTACCGTAGTAGGGATCAGAAGTCCACAGAACTTTAACTTTAACTTTAACCTAGTTACAAGGCTCCAACCTTTAAAGCTGCTCGCCGTCTTTGGCAGTAACATGAATACATGATGAATTCAAATCAAAGCATTATAACTAAAAAATATATATATCGGTATACGGTAGTGAGGGACACAGCGTTTCACACCTAGGACTCGCTTCACAAAACCAGCACGTCTAATATGAATATCAGTGGATGCACGTATGCAACTTGATCTTTACAGGTAGTCCACAGAAGATGGGGGGATGAACGAGAAATCAAAGCACATAGCACTACGCACCAGGTTACATTCCCCATAATACGGTTCTGAATATCGGCGAATGAAAAAACATTCTGCTTCGTTCATGGAAACATGGGTGCATATAAAGCATGTGGTAAATATAAGGGTGCTCGCCAGTTGTACTCATCAAAGAGTCTAATGGGTGGGTGCATGCCGCAGCAAACACTCTTAGTCAGGGATTTACTGAGAGATATGGTGTGCTGAACCATAAGTAGGGGTATAAAACAGGCTAGCATCCTATTCCAGGCTGGTTTATAGTGGCTTAGATCGGATATTCTAGTTTTCGTGTACCGGTATTGCCGTACTGCCTTTCAGCGCACAACACGTTTACCTTACTCGCTCCTCTGCTGTATGGTTCCCTTCTATTTCCGATATATCTCTTCCATATTCTCTCATCATGACCAAGGAAGAAGTCGAGGCCCATGTTGAGGTGCGTCACTGGATATGCCAGGCAGCGTTGCGGCGGAAATTATCATTCTCGTTCCTGACCGCTATGAGTTTCATATCTTCTAATAGGAGGTTGAGGAGGACGAGGATGATGAGTCCTCCGACGACATGCCAGACCTCGATGACGGAGGTGAGTGATCTATTTTGCGGAGTGGGGGCGTATGCTAGTTCATATTTGCGACAACTTCGCCATCTCCTATCGCCATGCTCAATCTTGCTATAATTCCCCTTCTGCTTTAGCGACTTATGGCTGCAATCCACGATCAAGGATGGTCTTGCTCTATTAGCAATCTTTTGGCAACCCAATAACACCGCTATTGCCTTTGTTCATCTTCCCCATATTCATTCTACCCGTTTCGTTACCGCAGATGACGAGGGAGGAATCAAGGGCAAGCAGAGCCGCGCTGAGAAGAAGAGCAGAAAGGCGATGCAGAAGCTGGGAATGAAGCCCGTGCCTGGCGTGTCCAGGGTGACCATCAAGAAGAGCAAGAACGTGCGTAACTAGCTAGTTAGCCGCCGATCTGCCTAGTCAGACCAACTTCCTGGTCGATGTGCTGGAACGTAACTCTCTTGCTGCTTGGTTGTGTATTCTTACGCAATCGTTAGAAGACTCGAATGCTACCCAGTCGCTTGGTTTCGTTTCCAACTTGACGGTTTTGATGGGTCTAATCGGCCATGCCGGGACCAGTAGGCAACAAGTGCTGCTGAGCATTTCCAGGTGCCAGGGCAATGTGGCCTTTGATCATAGTATCACACCAAGTTGTATGAGTGTGAGGCAAGTGTAGGTGTGGCCATGAAAAAGACATGCATGTGTGCCCCATGTAAGATAGACGTGACCCTTAGGACTGTCTTGTGCTCAAGTACTGTACCTCCGGGGTTTCCTCTGGGACCAGCAAGCAATCGAGTGCCATAGGTTGTACCAGATTGTGCCCTGGAGAGTTTCAGTTTCAGGCAGGGGTTGTGTCCATGCAAATCAAACACATTATTGGTTTGCCTTGGTGTCAACTGACCCTCCTGAGCCTCACTTACCTTATTCATCGTGCTCTTGTATGCAGATTCTGTTTGTTATCACGGCCCCTGACGTCTTCAAGAGCCCAGCATCTGATACCTACATTATTTTCGGAGAGGTGCGATCGCTGATTGGTGGGGTATGTCCATGCTAGCTGGCCTGTAGTATAGCAACCACCACTAACCCTGCACTAAACAGGGTTATTTGTAAGGGAAATAAGTGTTGTCTCTATGCACCACTGTGCCGCTCCTAGTAGCCTTTGGGGTGCTACCAGCAGCTTTCATTGCCCCAGAAAGCAACCCCGACAGGATCTGGCGTAGAAGTGCCAAACACCAAGGTGCATAGTGTAGCACTTGTGGTTGAAGTAGCACCTTTAAGAAAACCTGAAGATAAACCTAGCTCCAAACCTGCACACCTCATGATTACACTTGTCACCAACCACATCTCCACTGCCATTCGCCGCCAGCAATACTACCCCCATTTCGATCATAACTTTTATTTTTAGCTACAAGCAACAGCTTCTAGGCAGCTCCCCTGACTGATTATCGCGCCAAGCCAAAGGCGACCTAGTGTACCTTGAAGCAGGCACAATTAGCTGCCCAGAACTGCTGGTATATTTAGGTCTAGCTCATGTATGTATGTTACATGTTATGTTACAGTCCAGGGGTAGGCCAAATAGGCCCGAGGGACTTGCCCAACTTTTGTAGGGAGGGGGAAAATGCACTGATGAACAGAACCCCAAACAATCGGTTTACCGACTGGCTCAGGGAGCTGTCTAGAAGGTACTGCTCGGGCCGAAATAGGAAGTTCTGATTTCAACCTCCTGTCTCCGCCCGGCAAGCGGTGAAACCGTAGGCAACAGTAGTGCAGTGACTAGACTAGTTCATGTATTTCAAGTATAGCTCAGCTCCAGTAATGCATGCATGCCCTACCAGACACCCCCACCCATCCAGCACCCCCCCCCACCCACCCACCCACCCATCCAGCATCCCCCCCCACACACACACCCCCACACCCCATCCCAACCCCCCTGACACTCAAACCCCTACCCCCCACACCCACACCCATCACCCCACACAGCCAAATATCTAATGTAATGTGATCTTTTGTGACTACCAGGCTAAGATTGAGGACCTGAGCGCACAAGCACAGTCAGCTGCTGCTGAGCAGTTCAAGTTGAGGCCTGAGCCTGAGGTTGCTGAGAGCAAGGCTGGCCCTGGTGAGAGCAATTGTCCGGTTGGGATTGGTTGGTTGGGGTCTTGACCCATTATACATGAATACATAGCGTTCCTTATTACGTTGCGTGAGGTTGCTGAGAGCAAGGCTGGCCCTGGTGAGAGCAAATGTCTGGTTGGGGTTGGTTGGTTCAGGTTAGTCTTGGCCCATTATGCATGAATACATAGCGTCATTACGATGCGTGAGGTTGCTTGGGGTTGGTTGGTTGGTTCGGTTTCGTCGGGGTTGGTTGGTTAGTCGGGGTTGGTCTTGGCCCATCATACATGAATACATAGCATTACCTATTACGATGTGGGAGGTTGTTTGGGGTTGGTTGCTTGGATCGGTTTCATCGGGGTTGGTTGGTTGGTCGGTTGGGGCCTTGGCCCATCATACATGAATACATTGTATTCCTTGTTACGATGCGTGAGGTTGCTGAGAGCAAAGCAAGTCATATGCAGCGACGCAAGCGACGCGGAAAATTGGCGGAGTGTGTTGGCAACGGAATGGCAGGTGGCAACGATGGAGCTGACCTAAGCCAGTTAGTTCTGAGACAGTTGGCTGTCGAGTCACGCTTCGTCTCGGTCGTCGATCGGTCGGGCGGACAAAGGGGTGAATGTGGGGGGTTCCTGTCCCCCAGGAGGGGGCTGAGATTCGGCTGGTAGGAGCTGACAGGACCTATCATACTACCACACTTATACCTACCAATACTTATCATACCTACTAATACCTATACCTACTTTAGATTGGTCGTCAACAACTCAACGAGCTCACGCTGGCTATTTTAACCCCGTAGATTGATCCGTTTCATGAATCACTCGAGCCATTCAAAAACCTACGTATACCTACGTATACGTACTAGTGCCTATCATACCTATTTATACCTTCACCTTCTAATACCTATCATACTACTACACCAATGCACCTATCGGTCGTATGTAACATACGGAAAAAAAACGAATTATAAGTTAAAAGGGGGAAAAGGAAACCCGCTAAAGCACTCTTGGGGGCAGTGGTGGGAGTGGGGGGAGGAGGTGGGGTGGGCAGGGGTTGTGGGTGGGGTGGGGGGGGTAGTGAAGCACAGGCAGCGAAAGCAGGGTCACCCACCAATGTTATGTTCTCTCTATATATATGTATATATATATATATATATATATATATAATATATATATATAGTCATTCTACAAGAGCATTAAACGCCTCAAATATCTTCAGCATAAAAGCTTCGTACATTAATGCTATAATATCAATGAACCACCAGAAGTATCTTCATCAAAATAGTGTCAGTAATATCCTAATATATATATATATATGTAGTAAAAATATTATATAATAGCAGTAATCTAACATAAGTATTTCAAGCAGATTTTTTTTGATCCAATCGCTTCATACATGCTACAATATCAATAAACCACCATAAGTATCTTCAGCCGAAAATACTTGATCCAATCACTTTATGCATTCATGCAACCCCATCAGTAAACCACCATACATATGTCTACACATATATGTCAGGAAGTCCAGGTAAAATAGTAAAAAAAAACTTGTATTTACGAGTATGCGAGGGGGGGGCAACAAAAAAGCTGCCGTACCGGACCTTCGCTTTGGATAGAGCCTATCCTCAAACTATATAAAAAAAAAAATTTAGCCAAAAATAAAGTTGTGCAAAAGTTAGAGGGGTCCAAAGTTTTTTTCAACCAAAGCGGCCCAAATCTTAACTTCGCGATAAATCACGTTTGGGTAACCCCATGAAAGATGTAAGAGCATAACTGAAATGGGCTTTAAAAGATCTTTCGAATGACCCCATTTTTAGGGGGGGTAGGGTGAGGTAATTGGGTTTTAGGAGGGGGGGGGGGGGTAAAAAAACTTTTAGCCAACTTTATTTTCCCCCTCTTTTTGTATGAAACATCCACAATTCCAACTCCCATCTGAATCAGACACCATATCGAAGGTGCGGTCCAAAATCTGTTTTTTCTGCCCCCCCCCTGCGAGTGTGTATGTATAAATATTTATACAGTCAGTCATTCTACAAAAGCAGTTTACCACCACAAGTATCTTCAGCAGAAATCTCCATGCATTCGTGCTACAATATCAACAAACTACCCAATCCATCTGCAGCTGCCGATGATGATGATGATGATTGTAAAATATACATTTTATTTGTCACGGAAAATATGCCATATGCCATATATATACCAACTCACCACCATGGATGTCCTCCTCCTCCCCATCATCTGTACCGCTTAACTGCTGGTACCGCCATATTTGCACGTGCCCAGCCCCCAGCCCCCCCCCCCACCACCACCACTACCACCCACATCCACACCACCACCCACACCACCACCACCACCCTGTCCATCTGCAGCCGCCGATGATGATGACGACGAGGAGGTTGATGAGGATGGTGTTGAGGCCAAGGACATCGAGCTGGTGATGACCCAGGCTAGCGTGTCTAAGGCGAAGGCTGTCAAGGCCCTTAAGACTGCTGGAGGAGATGTAGTATCAGCAATCATGGTGCGTTACTTGCGCATACATTTTTGTTTTTTAGGTTTTTGCTCCTAATGTTGTTTCTGACTGATTCGTATTTCCGTCAGACCTCCTCTGATTTGTTTATATTAAGTAGGATTGGATAATCATGGTGCATGACTTGCACAGACTTAATATTATATTTGTATTTTTCATTATGTTGTTTCTGACTGTATTCTGTTCTGTTTCGGACCGTATTCTGTTTTGTTTCGGACTGTTTTTGTATTTCGATCCGACCTCTGATTTGTTTCTCATCCAAACATGTTGTCAAGAACTGCATGTTCGTGCCTGATGGCCTGATTTTGCGCACGTTGATGGGTGCTGCTGCATGCTCCCTCCTCCAATTATGAGCGACGAATCGAACTGTAATTTCCCTCGTGGGGTCGGCAAAGGCGTGTGCATGAGGCTAGAGATATGATCAAATGTAACCTTGCAGTTGCAATTGCACATGTTCTTACAGTCCAGGGGTAGGCTGAATAGGTTATAGGGACTTGCCCAACCGTGACAGGAGTGTCCACAACGAAAAGGCACTGGTAAACTGAACCCTAAACAATCGCTTTACCAATGGGGACCCTGAGTTTGTGTTACAGTGATAATTAATTCAACAACAATAATTGAATCATCGTCCCAAATGGACATGTCAAGAAAAAATCACGCGAAACGAAAAATGACAGTTATTTTTCTTTTAAGCCCTTCCTATCACGGTTGGGAAAGTCCCTTCAGCCTATTTGGCCTACCCCTGGACTGCAACATAGACGTACGTACACTCAGCCATCGAACCTCACCTGGTTCCCCGCCATCCACTCAATTAAAACTGAACCCTAAACACGACATCAACTCAATATAAACTCAACCCTTAACCCGCCATCAACTCAATATAAACTGAACCCTTAACCCGCCATCAACTCAATATAAACTGAACCCTTAACCCGCCATCAACTCAATATAAACTCAACCCTTAACCCGCCATCAACTCAATATAAACTCAACCCTTAACCCGCCATCAACTCAATATAAACTCAACCTTAACCGCCATCAACTCAATATAAACTCAACCCTTAACCCGCCATCAACTCAATATAAACTCAACCCTTAACCGCATCTAAACTCAATATAAACTCAACCCTTAACCCGCCATCAACTCAATATAAACTCAACCCTTAACCCGCCATCAACTCAATATAAACTCAACCCTTAACCCGCCATCAACTCGCTACGAATCAGAATGTATGACTACTAGCCGAGCTCCCTTGTTCTTGGGACTTCAGTTCTTCTTGCATGTACAGCATCTTGACCTGGTTCAGCACCACTTGTGGTCTACTCGTTTTCTAATCGTCCTTTCACTGTCTGCCAACTTCAGGAACTGACTATGTAAATCCTCGGAAGGGGAGTGGAGTGGCTGCATTAGTAGATTGAATGATTTTCAAGGGTAAATTTTCCTGCCAGGCTTGTAAAACCTGGTTCTTTTGTTCTAAAATCGGTCCCCTTCAGGGTGCTTCGGTCTCCTTCAGGGTACTTCCATCGACCAAATTGGCCAGCGCTGTTTAGCGCACTTGAAAACAAAAAAACTGCGCTTTGTAGGGCAAAAAGCGCAAAAATTGCTTGCGTCCACAGGGGGTCGCAATAACTGTGTGGAACACGCAGTGGGGCTCAAAAAGGCAGCGCGCCAGCGCGCATTTGGAAGTACCCTGGTCCCCTTGTCTCCCTGTTATCTTCAGATACAGGAAGACGATAACTTTCAACATAGAGGAGGGCCAGCTTATATCATACGGTTGTCTAGGTTAGGGTCTACTGCAGTACAAGTAAAGCAGGTAAAATTACCTTTAACTAGCTGGCCCACGCGGTCCGTGACCTAGCAGGTGGTCACCGGGCATGGTTTCGCGACCTACGTGTGCTCTATGTGTCACCTTACACTATGTCTGTAGGCCATAGCATAACACTGTCCTCTCTGCCAAGTGCCCGCCCTATCCCCTCAAAATAGCTCGGCAGAAGCTACTGTGACAAATACTCGACTTGAAGTAAAAATCACTACAATTACGAAATCCATGTTGCAACCCCCCTCAAAACTCTTTGTCATGGGTCATATAACTTATAACTTGAACTTGGTTACCCCTGGTTACGGAGCATGGCCCTAACCAGGGTCGATCAGAACACTGCATCTTGGGATGCAGTCGCAACTTGGAGAGGACCCGTTGACTTGCAGACCCAGTGGGTCGGTCGCGTGCAAGAGTCCAAAACACATATTTTGAATCCGGCTGCGTCTCAACAAGCGGATCTTGGGGTCCACCTGAATAACTCAATAACTCTGCCCCCAGACTCCCTGGTTCCCGTGACTATCGCATGGGACGAAGAAATGTGTTCTGCAGACGGTTAGACACCTCACAGTGCAAGTATTGTGTCCTGCAGACAGTTACACACACCGTGTTCTGCAGACGGTTAGACACCTCATAGTGCAAGTATTGTGTTCTGCTGACGGTTACACACCCCGTGTTCTGCAGACGGTTAGACACCTCATAGTGCAAGTATTGTGTGCTGCAGACGGTTACACACCTCGTGTTCTGCAGACGGTTAGACACCACCACACCGGTTAGTTTACTAATGTGAAGAGGACTGCAGGGACTCAGGCGGTCACTGTAGCTTACAGCGTATAGAAAGATAGATAGCTGAACAGATCTGCTACTATAATATATATTGCCAGGCTGCACAGTAGGTACTGCTTCTAGAGGTGTGGCAGGCGGCGTCGCTACCGCAGGGGGCATCGCCTCAACCGGGCAAGCGGTACTGGGACCTGCAAGGGGCCAGATTTGGGCACTCAAGGCCACTCTATATACGATAAGGTAATGATAACGCCTGGTGGGGCGTGGTGTTAAGGGAGCCCGTCGTACGCGGGGTCTCCTACCTAAACTAGACAAGCTACCATCGCGGTTGACAACGACCTGCAACGCCAAGAGCGACCTAAGGGGGAGTCGAACCCCCGACTCATCATCCTTAAGCGATCATATACGACGTATATGTCAATATATGTCGTACTATAACAGTTAGACACCACACCCGCCTATAAATAAAAACTGTACAACGCCTTGAGGCGTGAGGTTGAGGGGGCCAGCCCGTTTGCTTACATTGGGGCCAACCTGCTTTCCATGGGTATCGCACAGGGGAACATACTTTGTTTTAAAGGATTTGGGCATGAACTAATGAATATAAACGATGCTTCAGCCAAGCCATCAGTCTGTTGGAACCCTTAAGTATCGCGCATGTGCAATGCTTTACCCAACGTTTCAGAAATCGAAAACATTAACCAGACCTGAGAAAACGACGACCCAATTATCAAATAACGTACAAATCGCGAAAACGATGAATCATGCCTAAAACAAACACTGGAACTTGGACTTTGAAGAAGGTGAGCAGCCCAGAGGCCAGAGTTGGCTAGAAAACCATGTCACAAATTCAAATTCAAATTCGGACGGACCCAGGAGCACCGATGCTGAGCTCCATAAGCTCCAGATCTTTTTGAAGCTCTTCTACCTGTCCATTTGGTGGAGGGTCACAAAGGTGTATGTTACAATCCAGGGGTGTGCCAAATAGGCTAAAGGGACTTGCCCAACCGTGATAGGAAGGGCTAAAAATAAAAAGCATCAATGAACTGAACCCACTTGGTCATGCTGATGAAATGGTTTGGTACGTGCAACTGTGTGTGCGCACGGGACAGTAATTTTAAATTTCAGATTTTCTAGGCAAGGTTGAGTAGCCGGGTGGGCTACTCAAGCCTGATTTCAGAAAAGTTGAGTAGCCCACCGGCTGCATGGGTGGTTGTGTGCATGGGTCAATCTGGTGAATGGTTTGTGCGTGCAACTGTGTGTGCGCACGGGTGGTTGTGTGCATGGGTCAAGCTGGTGAACGGTTTGTGCTAGCAACTGTGTGTGCGCACGGGTGGTTGTGTGCATGGGTCAAGCTGGTGAACGGTTTGTACGTGCAACTGTGTGTGCGCATGGGTGGTTGTGTGTAGGGTCAAGCTGGTGAACGGTTTGTACGTGCAACTGTGTGTGCGCATGGGTGGTTGTGTGCATGGGTCAAGCTGGTGAACGGTTTGTGACAGCATCTGTGAGTGTGCATGTGTGGTTAAGGACTTGGGGTGTGTGCCTGGGTTGGGGACTTGGGGTGTGTGCGTGGGTGGGTGACTGGGTGTGTGTGCCTGGGTTGGGAATTTGGGGTGTGTGCCTGGGTGGGTGACTGGGTGTGTGTGCATGGGTTAGGGACTTGGGGTGTGTGCGTGGGTGGGTGACTGGGGGTGTGTGCCTGGGTTGGGGACTTGGGGTGTGTGCCTGGGTGAGTGACGGGGGGTGGGGACTTGGGATGTGTGCGTGGGTGGGTGACTGGGGGTGTGGACTTTGGGTGTGTGCGTGGGTGGGTGACTTGGGTGGTGGGTGACTGGGTGTGTGTGGGTGAGTGGGTGACTGGGGGTGGGGGACTTTGGGTGGGTGCGTGGGTGGGTGACTTTGGGCGTGGTGACTGGGTCGACGGTGTGTGGGGGGTGGGACTGGGGTGGGGACTTTGGGTGTGTGCGTGGGGTGGGTGAGTGACTTGGGGTGGGTGACTGGGTGTGTGGGACTTGGGTGTGTGGGTGAACTGGGGTGGGGACTTGGGGTGTGTGCGTGGGTGGGTGACTGGGGGTGGGGACTTGGGGTGTGTGCGTGGGTGGGTGACTTGGGTGGGTGAATGGGTGTGTGTGTGTGTGGGTGACTGGGGTGGGGACTTGGGGTGTGTGCGTGGGTGGGTGACTTTTGGGGTGGGGACTTGGGTGTGGTGCGTGCTGTGGGTGACTGGGGGTGGGGACTTGAGGTGTGTGCGCGTGGGTGGGTGGAGGGGGTGGGGACTTGGGGTGTGTGCCTGGGTGGGTGACTGGGGCTGGGGACTTGGGATGTGTGGTGGGTGGGTGACTGGGGGTGGGGACTTGGAGGTGTGTGCGTGGGTGGGTGACTGGGGGTGGGGAACTTGGGGTGTATGTGTGTGGTAACTGGGGGTGGGGACTTGGGTGTGTGCGTGGTGGGTGCGGGGGTGACGTGTGGGGTGAACTGCGTGCGTGGGTGGGTGAATGGGGTGGGAATTGGGGTGTGAGGGTGTGTGGGTGACTGGGGGTGGGGACTTGGGGTGGGTGCGTGGGTGGGTGGGTGACTGGGGTGGGGACTTGGGTGTGTGTGGGTGGTGGTGATGGGGGGTGGGGACTGGGGTGTGTGTGCGTGGGTGGGATTTACTGGGGGTTGTGACTTGGGCGTGTGCGTGGTGGGTGACTTTGGGGTGTGCGTGGGTGTTACTGGGGTGGGGACTTGGGGTGTGTGCGTGGGTGGGTGACTGGGGGTGTGCGTGGGTGGGTTACTGGGGGTGGGGACTTGGGGTGTGTGCGTGGGTGGGTGACTGGGGGTGGGGACTTGGGGCGTGCGTGCGTGGGTGGGTGACTGGGGGTGTGCGTGGTGGGTTACTGGGGGTGGGTACTTGGGGTGTGTGCGTGGGTGGGTGACTGGGGGTGGGGACTTGGGGTGTGGTGTGGGTGGGTTACTGGGGGTGGGGACTTGGGGCGTGTGCGTGGGTGGTGACTGGGTGTGCGTGGGTGGGTTACTGGGTGGGGACTTAGGGTGTGTGCGTGGTGGGTGACTTGGGGGTGTGCGTGGGTGGGTCACTGGGGGTGGGGACTTGGGGTGTGTGCGTGGGTGGGTGACTTGGGGTGTGCGTGGGTGGGTTACTGGGGGTGGGGACTTTGGGTGTGGTGCGTGGGTGGATGACTGGGGGTGGGGACTTGGGGTGTGTGGGTGTGTGGGTGACTGGGGGTGTGCGTGGGTGGGTTATTGGGGGTGGGGACTTGGGGTGTGTGCGTGGGTGGGTGACTGGGGGTGGGGACTTGGGGTGTGTGCGTATGTGGGTGACTGGGGGTGGGGACTTGGGTGTGTGCGTGGGTGGGTGACTGGGGGTGGGGACTTGGGGTGTGTGCGTGGGTGGGTGACTGGGGGTGTGCGTGGGTGGGTCACTGGGGGTGGGGACTTGGGGTGTGTGCGTGGGTGGGTGACTGGGGGTGTGCGTGGGTGGGTTACTGGGGGTGGGGACTTTGGGTGTGTGCGTGGGTGGATGACTGGTGGGTGGGACTTGGGGTGTGTGGGTGTGTGGGTGACTGGGGGTGTGCGTGGGTGGGTATTGGGGGTGGGGACTTGGGGTGTGTGCGTGGGTGGGTGACTGGGGGGTGGGGACTTGGGGTGTGTGCGTATGTGGGTGACTGGGGGTGGGGACTTGGGGTGTGTGCGTGGTGGGTGACTGGGGGTGGGGACTTGGGTGTGTGCGTGGGTGGGTCACTGGGGTGGGGACTTTGGGGTGTGCGTGGGTGGGTGAACTGGGTGGTGTGCGTGGGTGGGTAACTGGGGGTGGGGACTTGGATGTGTGCGTGGGTGGGTGACTGGGGTGGGGACTTGGGGTGTGTGGTGTTTGGGTTACTGGGAGTGGGGACTTGGGGTGTGTGCGTGGGTGGGTGACTGGGTGGGGACTTGGGGCGTGTGCGTGGGTGGGTGACTGGGGGTGTGCGTGGGTGGGTTACTGGGGTGGGGACTTGGGGTGTGTGCGTGGTGGGTGACTGGGGGTGGGGACTTGGGGTGTGTGGGTGGGTGGGTTACTGGGGGTGGGGACTGGGGCGTGTGCGTGGGTGGGTGACTGGGGGTGGGGTAGTGCGTGTGGGTTACTTGGGGGTGGGGACTTGGGGTGTGTGCGTGGGTGGGGGAGGGGGTGGGGTGGGGTGTAGTGCGTGGGTGGGTTCCTGGGGGTGGGACCTTGGGGTGTGTGCGTGGGTTGGTGGCTGGGGGTGGGGACTTGGGGTGTGTGCGTGGGTGGGTTACTGGGGGTGGGGACATGGGGTGTGTGCGTGGGTGGGTGACTGGGGGTGTGCTTGGGTGGGTCACTGGGGGTGGAGACTTGGGGTGTGTGCCGTGGGTGGGGTGACTGGGGGTGTGCGTGGGTGGGTGACTGGGGGTGGGGACTTGGGGTGTGTGCGTGGGTGGGTGGCTGGGGGTGTGCGTGGGTGGGTTACTGGGGGTGGGGACTTGGGGTGTGTGCGTGGGTGGGTGACGGGGGTGTGCGTGGGTGGGTTACTGGGGGTGGGGACTTGGGGTGTGTGCGTGGGTGGGTGACTGGGGGTGGGGACTTGGGGTGTGTGCGTGGGTGGGTCACTGGGGGTGTGCGTGGGTGGGTTACTGGAGGTGGGGACTTGGGGTGTGTGCGTGGGTGGGTGACTGGGTGGGGGAAGACGGGGAAGGGATTGGCTGTGGTTGAGATGGAGATGGTTGTGTATTTGTGTTTGCCCCCGTCGTTTACGATTTGTTGGGGTTCAGTTCAGTACTGCCTGCTAAAGCTGCCTTTCCTGTTTTTAGGTTGGGAAAGTCCCTTAAACCTACTTGGCTACTCCTGGACTATACAGAAATTTGAAAATAGTACGAGCTGCCACAGGACGTGATATTGAAGGAACTCTCCTGTTTGCATGTACTGCACATACTCCAGAATGGCTACTAGCAGTGATAAATTTGTTGCAAATCTGAAAGTGGAATTTTCTAGCTTCAAAGTCCCAGGCCTCCTCCAGGGACAGCATTTTAGTGCTTTGTTTAGCTTCTTAAAGCTTTCATACATACTGCAGAATGGCTACTGTGATGGTTTTTTTTTGGTTTTGCAGACCGCTCATTACTCATTACTCATTAATCAATACTTTGAATAGGCTGAACAATACACAGTGGACAGTGCAACGTGAACCTAACAAATATGAGTGTTGTTTTTGTAACAATTCTACAAATTTTGAACAAGTATGTGTGCTTCTGGTCTGCCACATACATTTTAATAGGCAAAACATTACACAGTGGGCAATGAAACGTGAGCCTAAGAAGTATGAGTGGTGATGGTCTGTCACATACATTTTAATAGGCAGAACACTACACAGTGCGCAGCTTAACACGAACCTAACAAATATGAGTGTTGTTTTGCAACAATTCTACACATTTCGAACAAACATGTGTGCTTCTGGTCTGCCACATACATTTTAATAGGCAGAACAATACACAGTGGGCAGTGCAATGTGAAACTTACAAATATGAGTGGTTATGGTCTGTCACAGGCATTTGAATCGGCAGAACACTACACAGTGCGCAGCTTAAAGCAAATCTAACACAGACGAGTGCCTCTGGTTGGTCTCATACATTTGAATAGGCAGAACATTACACCGTGATAAGCTTAACACGAACCTAACACAGATGAGTGCTTCTGGTCTGTCACGTACATTGTAAGAGACAAAACAATACACTGTGGACAGTGAAACGTGAACCTAACAACTATGAGTGGTTATGGCCTGTCACAGGCATTTTAATAGGCAGAACACTACACCGTGGACAGTGCAACGTGAACCTAACAAACATGAGTGTTGTTTTTGCAACAATTCTATAAATTTTGAACAAGTATGTGTGCTTCTGGTCTGTCACAGGCATTTTAATAGGCAGAACACTACACAGTGCGCAGCTTATCGTGAACCTAACAAATATGGGTGCTTTTGGTCTGTCACATACATTTTAATAGGCAGAACAATACACAGTGGGCAGTGCAACCTAACAATTATGAGTGGTAATGGTGAATATGAATAGGCAGAACAATACACAGCGGGCAGCTTAACACGAACCAAACAAATGTGAGTGCTTCTGGTCGGTCACATACATTGTAATAGGCAGAACAATACACACTGGGCAGCATAACACGAACCTAACACAGATGAGTGCTTCTGGTCGGTCACATACATTGTAATAGGCAGAACAATACACACTGGGCAGCATAACACGAACCTAACACAGATGAGTGCTTCTGGTCGGTCACATACATTGTAATAGGCAGAACAATACACAGTGGGCAGTGAAACGTGAACCTGATATGTATGAGCACTTCTGGTCTGTTGCACACATATATAGTTGTTTTTAACACACCCATGGACATCCCATACACAGGCATCGCACAAAAGGGCCTTGCAATTGGAATTTGTAGACTGACAATGCCTGAGTTGCGATATCATGCCTCCAATTGAAAAATAACCGTACTGACACAAAAGTTAAACGGTTTCTGTGGGCATCGAACAGGTGGACAAGTTCTCCACCCCCAACCCAGCCACACCTACCCCATCACCACACCCACCCCAAACCAGCCACACCCACCCAACACCCACACCCTCACACGCACCCCCCCCCCAACCAGTCCGCCTTTTGGCGAACGCCGACCTCCACGAAATTCTGGCCCACGGCCTGCCACACATGCACGACCACCACCAGCCACACAACCCCCAATCCAGGCCCAAACCCAGGGCCAATTTTAACAGCTGCAGTGGGCTTTGAACAGGGGGGGACTTGCAATTGGAAAACTGTCAGCAGCCCAGAATTGGCTAAACAAGTCCTATGCAGCGTCGCAAGCAACGCGGAAAATTGGCGAGTGGTGTTGGCAACGGAACGAAAAGTGGCAACGGAAATGATGAATGCTGACCGAAGCGAATTAGATATGAGTTATGAGACAGTTGGCTGACGTGTCAGGCTTCAATATTCCGGTCAAACGGACAATGGGGTAACCAGAAGGGGGCTCCGACAAAAAAACATGGCACACTAGCAATATGGAAACCTGTGAGCAGCCCAGAATTGGCTAAATAAACATGTTCACATGCGATTGGGAAATCTGTGAGAAGCTAGAATTGGCTAAAAAAAACATGTCACATGCAATTAAAAGACTGTGAGCAGCCCAGAATTGGCTGAAACCATGTGACGTGCAATTGGGAAACTGGGAGAAGCCAGAATTGGCTGAAAAAATGAGACATGCAATTGGAAAACTGGTAGCAGCCCAGAATTGGCGGAAAACCATGTGACATGCAATTGGAAAACTGTGAGTAGAGCAGAATTGGCGGAAAAACAAAATGCTAACATGCCTGGAGACAATTCAAATTAAATTTCAACGTACCTGGTGACACTTCACATTCAAATTCAAAATTGGACACACCTGGTAAAACATCGAATTCAAATTCAACATGCCTGGTGACAATTCAAATTCAAATTCAAAATTCGACATGCTTGGTAACAATTCAAAATCAAAATTGAACATACCAGGTGACAATTAAAACTAAAATTCGACATGCTTGGTGACAATTCAAATTCAAAAATTGAACATTCCTGCCAGGTGACAATTCAAATTCAAAATCCAAAGTACCTGGTGGCAATTCAAATTCAAAATTCAACATAACTGGTGACAATTCGAATTCAAATTCAAAATCCGGCATACCTGATAACACATCCTCACCACATCATGTGGTAGCTTGGCTGCGGCATGATTTCAAATTCGAAATCCTTCAAATTCAAATTCAAAATTCGAGATACCTGGTAACACATTCTCACCACATCATGTGGTAGCTTGGCTGCGGCATGAACATGCTTGTCCACATGGGCGGTACTGTTCTGCAATCTGATGTACCACCAAGCAACCAAACAAGGCTTTAGAAATCAAGGATTGGATTGGTTTGGTTTGGATTGGTTTGTTTTGGTTTGGGTTGGTTTGGGTCCAGTTACTACATGATTTTTACAGGCCAACTCTGGCAACCTAATTGTTTTTGGGGGGACTCCCCTTTCCCAGATGAAAAATAAAAAACTCGAAATCAACCGAAGGGCTTCACTTCTTGTGTACAAGAATTTCAGGTCAACTTGCTTCACGCCTCGTAATAAGGCGTACTATTTACTATTTTATTAATTAATTGATCTATTCCTTTACTTATTTATTTGTTTATTCATTTATTTATTTATTTATTTATTTACCTATCGGCTACTTTTTGTTTTTTAGGTAAACTCAACTGTAGCCTCAGAGGCTCATGACAAATAAATGTGTTTATGAATAAATCAGCATTGCATGACTGATTCGATTAAAATCACCAGGAGGGCAGAGGAGGGCCTTACTTCTTGATATGCTTCACGGCCTGTGAAGCTGACCTGTCCACTTCATCCATCTTGTAGTGTAGCAGTGATTGACTGGTGGACGCATGCTTGCAAGAGCAGATTTGTGTATGTGTTTTATTTTTGTATTCTATTATTTATTTATGTGTTCATTCATTTTTTCAGGATTGCAGTGCAACAGTGACTGACTGGTAGAACACATGCTGCAGAGAAGATTTACACATGTAATTATTTATTTTAAATAAAACTAAATGCATATATATATATATATATATATATATATAAATATATATATATATATATATATTATATAGAGAGAGAGAGAGAGAGAGGGGAGCAGTAAGAGTACAAATGATGTGCATTACAAATGATGCAGATTTATTTGTTTATTTTATATTATTTATTTATTTATGTATTTATGCATTTTACATTTATGCAGGTCAGGTTGCGTAGCTACTTGGGCTACTCAATACTGCTTCCAGGATTGAAGTGTAGCAGTGATTTAGGGGTAAACACACACTGCAAAGCATATTTATATATTTTGGATGTATGTAGGGCAGTAGTTGGGAGTACAAATGATGCGCAGTACAAATGATGCAAAATCCATATTGAGGTGTAGCAGTGATTGGCTGGTAGACGCATGCCGCAGAGAAGATTTATTTATGTATTTACTTTTATTTTTTGTATTTTTTGTATTTATTTATTTATTTATCTCATATGTGTTCATTTGTTTATTTATTTATTTATGCATTTTACATTTATGCAGGTCAGGTTGCATAGCTATAGGGGTGTCCAAAAGTAATAATACATATATTGCTATCTCTCACACCCCCAACATCTTGATTAATTAATCAGATTTCCCTATGATACCTCTCTATGGCTCCTTTGTAGGGTTTGTAGTGCTCTGGTTTGTAGCACATGAATGCCAGCCTTTTGCTAGGTGGGGGCCCTCCGACTTTTATGACATTTCCATGTGGGTACAAAAGTTGGTACCCCGAGATTATTTTGTTATATTTCTGTAACACACATTTTGCCCACCCCTTCAGTTCAAAACTGTATTGCTATGGAAGGCCTTTGTGGTCCAAGGTTCATTAGTTTGAAGAGTTTGGCCCTGCAGATTTTACATCACCCACCCCCTCACACACACACACACTTTGTGACTAGTCACAAAAAATGGCACCAACAACCAGTAAGTGGTACGGCACAACTGAGCAAGACACGAGTGAACAAGCTAGCCCCACCTAACATGAAAAGACAGTGGTCAAGAGAAAAAAACGAATCCTGCATTTCCTCAGATTTAAAAGTTGTAAACCTTTTATGCTACCACCCAACCACCCAACCTAGATATAGGGTTCCCCTATCCAGACCCGGATGCTTGGACCCTAGGGTCTAAGTGACAAGGATATGGGAGCATCCCAAAGCCATATAATAGTTGCTTATGGACGCTTGACTGATTACTTTGGGACACCCCTAGCTACTTGGGCTACTCAAGACTGATTGCAGGATTGTAGTGTAGCAGTGATAGGCGGGTAAATGCATGCAGCAGAGTAGTTTTCTCTATTGATTGATTTTATATTTACATAGGTTAGTAGAAAGAGTACAAATGATGCGTAGTACAAATGATGTGCAGTACAAATGATGATGATTCATCTTGTAGAATAGCAGTGATTGACTGGTAGACACATGCTGCAGAGCAGATTTATTTAATAATTTATTTATTTCATATTTATGTAGGTCAGTAATAATTTATTTATTTCATATTTATATATTTATTTATTTAATAATTTATTTCTTTCATATTTATGTAGGTCAGTAGTAATTTATTTATTTCATATTTATTTATTTATTTAATAATTTATTTATTTCATATTTATGTAGGTCAGTAGTAGGAGTACGAATGATGTGATGATCATGTTATAGTGTAGCAGTGATTGACTGCTAGATGCTTGCTGCAGAGTAAATATTTTAATGTATTTATTTATTTTAGATGTGTGTGGGTCGGTAGTAGGAGTACAAATGATGCACAGTACAAATGATGTGCAGTACAAATCAATATATTTAAAATGATGCACCATCCATATTGTAGTGTAGCAGTGATTGCCTTGTAGATGCAGGCTGGAGAGCAGATTGATGAATCGAATTATTTTAAATTCTTTATTTATTTATTTATTAAAAAAGAAAAGAATGCCTGGAGGGGAGTGGTGATAAGGGGACCCTCCCGTACGCCGCAGCTGGGGGAAGTCACCATTTTAATTTTTATTTTCCTTTTTTTATGTCATCGATTTATTTATTTATTTATCTCATATCTATTTATTTATTTATTGTATATTTATGCAGGTTAGGTTGAGTAGCTACTTGGTCTACTAAATACTGATTTCAGGATTGTAGTGCAGCAGAGATTGACTAGTAGACGCATGCTGCCCAGCAGATTTACATATGTATGTATGTATGTATGTATGTATGTATGTATGTATTTTTTATTTATATCGGTCGGCAGTAAGAGTACAAATGATGCACAGTACAAATGATGTGCAGTTAACATAATGTGTAGTAAAAAGGATGCACCATCCATAATGTAGTGTAGCAGTGACTGACTTGTAGACACATGCTGCAGAGAAGATTTATGTACATATTTATTTTAGATTTATGCAGGTCAGGTTGCGTAGTTACTTGGGCTACTTAAGGCTGAATTCATGATTGTTATGTAGAAGTGTCTGAGTGGTAGACACACGCTGCAGAGAAGATTTATTCATTAATTTATATATTTTTACAGTATTTTTACATTAATTTATATATATACATTATTTATATTTTTTATATATTTTAGCATTAATTTATATATTTTTACATTATTTTATACATTTTACATTATTGTTACATTAATTTATATATTTTACATTATTTTTACATTATAACTAATTAATATTATTTATATATTTTACATTATATAATTTTACATTATTTATTGTACATTATTTATTTATGTATTTATTTACTTTATATGTATGCAGGTCAGGTTGCGTAGTTACTTGGGCTACTGAAGACTGAATTCAGGATTGTTGCGTAGCCATCGCATGGCGGAGCACAGAGTGTGGCGCAGTACGCCTGTACGGATCTGAGATTGTAGGGGTCCTGACCGAGGGGCTTGCCTCCTCCAAGTGGGAGCACAGAGTGTTTGGCGGGGTTGGGGGAGTATATGCCTCGCCATGCAACCAGGGATTTTTATTTCCGCTATATATAGCGATCGCTAGTTTCGACCCCGTTTTAGGGAAATTATCGCTACAAAAAAAGAAAAAGAAAAGGTTTGAAGGTTTGAAGTTTAGAAAAACAAGTTTTTTGTTTGCCCTAAATGCCCCTGAAAAGCTATAAAAGGCCTGTATTAGGCTGTAGAAAGCTCTAAAACGCCGTCCCTGGAGCAGGCCTAAAACCATAAAGCTAGGGAAAACCCACCTTCACATTTAAAAAACAAATCACTGCATGCAAGGACGGAATGGCGACAAAGTGGCAACACGTTTAAAAAGGTGTCAACACGTCTAAAAAAAGTGGTAACGCGTCTAAAGAAAGGGCAAAGCGTCTAAAAAAGTGGCAATGCGTCTAAAACGGTGGCAACGCGTTGTTTCAAACAGTGCTGCAGAGCGCAGGTGGGCACTACACAATGGGCAGATGGATGATGCACAGTACAAATGATACACAATACAAATGATGCGCAGTACAAATCACCCTCACCCTCACCCATGGACCCCCTCAACCTCACCTTCACCCTCACCAGCACCTCTCACGCCTCACCCATGGACCCCCCGCACCGCACCCTCACCAAACACCTCTCTCACCCTCACCCATGGACCCCCACCCTCTCACCCTCGCCAACACCCTCTCACCCTCACCCATGGACCCCCCCACCCTCTCACCCTCACCAACACCCTCTCACCCTCACCCATGGACCCCCCACCCTCTCACCCTCACCAACACCCTCTCACCCTCACCCATGGACCCCCTCAGCCTCACTTTCAGCTTTTCCTCACTCCAAGCTAGGTAGCCAGAGAGCACACCCGACAGATCTGCGGATAGAGCTTCAGCTGCAAGAGGAGCATCATAACAGTTTTTTTTTTAAGGAAAATTGCCCCCCCCATTTCATCTCAATATTGGTTCCGGAGCCAATTGCCCAGAATTTAGAATGAGCAAAAATCGCAGGTTTAAAAAAAAAAAAAAAAAAAAAAACTGCATCATAATATTGGGTCAGAATATCTCTAGGCAGTAAAGGAGCAACAGTTGAGAGCAGCAATTTTCCAATGCGGGCATAATTTTGACTCCCAAAAGATATAATGCCGGGTTGGAATATTTATAGGCAATAAAGGAGCGACAGAATGTTGGGTTGGAATATCTCTCTGCAATAATGAAGTATGAACATAATGTTGGGTCCATTGATTTTGTTGTCAAATCTGAAAAAGGTTTTTTCCTAGCTTATTGGTTTTAGGCCTCCTCCAGACACAGCGTTTGAGTGCTTTCTGTAGCTTTTTATAGCTTTTTGTAGCTTTTGGGGGCCATGTAAGGAAAAAAGAAAGAAAAACTTGTTTTTTACTGCCCAAGTAGCCACTCAACCTGGACTATAGAAATCTGAAATAAAAAACACTGGTCTTAATATCGCTCAGAAACAAAGGAGCAACAGATAATAGGGCCAATTTTCGAATTTGAGCATTATTTGGACACCCCCAAAATAGGCTGTGTCATCTCTCATTAATTAGGGCAATAGTGTTGGCCAGCATATCAATATCAGCAATAGGAGCAATCTTTAGAGTGTGATTTTCGAATGCGGATTTTTTTTTTATATATCTTGGGCCAGCATATCTATTAAAGGAGCAGTGTGATTTTCGAATGCGGGCATTATTTAGATTTTTATTTTATTTAAATTTAATCTTGGTCAGCATCTATCAGCAATAAAGAGCAATCTATCAGCAATAAAGGAGTCGCAATCTTTTAGAGTGTGATTTTCGAATGCATTATATCGAGTGTGAATGCGGGCATTTTTATTTTATTTTTATCCTTGGGCCAGCATATCTATATCTTTGCGGCCAGCGCAATAGCTATCAGCAATAAGGGCAACCAGTGTGATTTCGAATGCGGGTTATTTAGTTATTTCGTAATCGCGGAGCTTTCGAAGCATTATTAGATTTTTATTTTATTTAATTTATCTTGGGTCAGCATATCTATCAGCAATAAAGGAGCAACCTTTGAGAGTGTGATTTTCGAAATGCGGGCATATTTAGATTTTTATTTTATTTAATAAATCTTGTGCAATATCTATCAGCGAGCAACCAATAAAGATTTATTATGTTTATTTAATTAAGGTCAGCATATCTATCAGCAAATAAGGGAGCAACCTTTGAGTTGATTTTCGAATGCGGGCATTATTTAAGATTTTTTTTGTTAATTTAATCTTGGTCAGCATACTATGCAATAAAGGAGCAACCGTTGAGAGTGTGATTTTCTGCGGCATATTTAGATTATATTTTATTATTTAATCTTGGGTCAGCATATCTATCAGCAATAAAGGAGCAAACCTTTGAGAGTGTGATTTTTCGAATGCGGGCATTATTTAGATTTTTTATTTTATTTAATTTAATCTTGGGTCAGCATATCTATCAGCAATAAAAGGAGCAACCTTTGAGAGTGTGATTTTCGAATGCGGGCAATTATTTAGATTTTTATTTTTTATTTAATTTAATCTTGGGTCAGCATATCTATCAGCAATAAAGGAGGCAACCTTTGAGAGTGTGATTTTCGAATGCGGGCATTATTTAAAGATTTTTATTTTATTTAACTTTAATCTTGGGTCAGCATATCTATCAGCAATAAAGGAGCAACCTTTGGAGAGTGTGGATTTTCGAATGCGGGCATTATTTGGGATTTTTATTTTTAATTTTAATTTAATCTGGGTTCGCATATTATCAAGCAATAAAGGAGCAACCTTGAGAGTTGATTTTCGGAATGCAGGCATTATTTAGATTTTTATTTTATTTAATTTAATCTTGGGTCAGCATATCTATCAGCATAAGGAGCAACCTTTGAGAGTGTGATTTTCGAAATGCGGCATTATTTAGATTTTTTATTTTATTTAATTTAATCTTGGGTCAGCATATCTATCAGCAATAAAGGAGCAACCTTTGAGAGTGTGATTTTCGAATGGCGGGCATTATTTAGATTTTTATTTTATTTAATTTAATCTTGGGTCAGCATATCTATCAGCAATAGAAGGAGCAATTTCCTTTGAGAGTGCTGATGTTTCGAATGCGGGCATTAATTTAGATTTTTATTTTATTTAATTTAATCTTGGGTCAGCATATCTAATCAGCAATAAAGGAGCAACCTTTGAGAAGTGTGATTTTCCGAATGCGGGCATTATTTAGATTTTTATTTTATTTTAATTTAATCTTGGGTCAGCATATCTATCAGCAATAAGGAGCAACCTTTGAGAGTGTGATTTTCGAATGCGGGCATTATTTAGATTTTTATTTTATTTAATTTAATCTTGGGTCAGCATATCTATCAGCAATAAAGGGAGCAAACCTTTGAGAGTGTGATCAGCAATTCTCGAATGGCGGGCATTACCTTTTTAGATTTTTAATTTTAGATTTAGGAATTTTAATGGTCAGCATATTCTATCAGCAATAAAGGAGCAACCTTTGAGAGTGTGGGATTTTCGAATGCGGGCATTATTTAGATTTTTATTTTATTTTAATTTAATCTTGGGTCAGCATATCTATTCAGCAATAAATGGAGCAACCTTTGAGAGTGTGATTTTCGAATGCGGGCATTATTTGATTTTTATTTTATTTAATTTAATCTTGGGGGTCAGCATATCTATCAGCAATAAAGGAGCAACCTTTGAGAGTGTGATTTCGAATGCGGGCATTATTTAGATTTTTATTTATTTAATTTAATCTTGGGTCAGCATATCTATCAGCAATAAAGGAGCAACCTTTGAGAGTGTGATTTTCGAATGCGGGCATTATTTAGATTTTTATTTTATTTAATTTAATCTGTGGGTCAGACCATATCTATCAGCAATAAAGGAGCAACCTTTGAGAGTGTGATTTTCGAATGCGGGCATTAATTTAGATTTTTCATTTTTAGATTTAATTTAATCTTGGGTCAAGCATATCTATCAGCAATAAAGGAGCAACCTTTGAGAGTGTGATTTTCGAATGCGGGCATTATTTAGATTTTTATTTTATTTAATTTAATCTTGGGTCAGCATATCTATCAGCAATAAAGGAGCAAACCTTTGAGAGTGTGATTTTCGAATGCGGGCATTATTTAGATTTTTATTTTATTTAATTTAATCTTGGTCAGCATATCTATCAGCAATAAAGGAGCAACCTTTGAGAGTGTGATTTTCGAATGCGGGCATTATTTAGATTTTTATTTTATTTAATTTAATCTTGGTCAGCATATCTATCAGCAATAAAGGAGCAACCTTTTGAGAGTGTGATTTTCGAATGCGGGCATTATTTAGATTTTTATTTTATTTAATTTAATCTTGGGTCAGCATAATCAGCAATAAACAGCAACCTTTGAGAGTGTATTTTCGAAGCAATAAGGGAGCAACCTTTGAGAGTGTGATTTTCGAATGCGGGCATTATTTAGATTTTTATTTTATTTAATTTAATCTTGGGTCAGCATATCTATCAGCAATAAAAGGAGCAACCTTTGAGAGTGTGATTTTCGAATGCGGGCATTATTTAGATTTTTATTTTATTTAATTTAATCTTGGGTCAGCATATCTATCAGGCAATAAAGGAGCAACCTTTGAGAGTGTGATTTTCGAATGCGGGCATTATTTGGATTTTTATTTTATTTAATTTAATCTTGGGTCAGCATATCTTCAGCAATAAAGGAGCAACCTTTGAGAGTGTGATTTTCGAATGCGGGCATTATTTAGATTTTTATTTATTTAATTTAATCTTGGGTCAGCATATCTATCAGCAATAAAGGAGCAACTTTGAGAGTGTGATTTTCGAATGCGGGCATTATTTAGATTTTTTTATTTTTATTTAATTTAATCTTGGGTCAGCATATCTATCAGCAATAAAGGAGCAACCTTTGAGAGTGTGATTTTCGAATGCGGGCATTATTTAGATTTTTATTTTTATTTAATTTAATCTTGGGTCAGCATATCTATCAGCAATAAAGGAGCAATCTTTGAGAGTGTGATTTTCGAATGCGGGCATTATTTAGATTTTTATTTTATTTAATTTAATCTTGGGTCAGCATATCTATCAGCAAATAAAGGAGCAACCTTTGAGAGTGTGATTTTTCGAATGCGGGCATTATTTAGATTTTTATTTTATTTAATTTAATCTTGGGTCAGCATATCTATCAGCAATAAAGGAGCAACTTTGAGAGTGTGATTTTCGAATGCGGGCATTATTTAGATTTTTATTTTATTTAATTTAATCTTGGTCAGCATATCTATCAGCAATAAAGGAGCAACCTTTGAGAGTGTGATTTTCGAATGCGGGCATTATTTGGATTTTTATTTTATTTAATTTAATCTTGGGTCAGCATATCTATCAGCAATAAAGGAGCAACCTTTGAGAGTGTGATTTTCGAAATGCGGGCATTATTTAGATTTTTATTTTATTTAATTTAATCTTGGGTCAGCATATCTATCAGCAATAAAGGAGCAACCTTTGAGAGTGTGATTTTCGAATGCGGGCATTATTTAGATTTTTATTTTATTTAATTTAAATCTTGGGTCAGCATATCTATCAGCAATAAAGGAGCAACCTTTGAGAGTGTGATTTTCGAATGCGGGCATTATTTAGATTTTTTATTTTATTTAATTTAATCTTGGGTCAGCATATCTATCAGCATAAAGGAGCAACCTTTGAGAGTGTGATTTTCGAATGCGGGCATTATTTAGATTTTTATTTTATTTAATTTAATCTTGGGTCAGCATATCTATCAGCAATAAAGGAGCAACCTTTGAGAGTGTGATTTTCGAAATGCGGGCATTATTTAGATTTTTATTTTATTTAATTTAATCTTGGGTCAGCATATCTATCAGCAATAAAGGAGCAACCTTTGAGAATGCGGGCATTATTTGATTTGATTTTCGAATGCAATAAGGGCATTATTTATGCGGGATTTTTATTTTATTTAATTTAATCTTGGGTCAGCATATCTATCAGCATAAAGGAGCAACCTTTGAGAGTGTGATTTTCGAATGCGGGCATTATTTAGATTTTTATTTTATTTAATTTAATCTTGGGTCAGCATATCTATCAGCAATAAAGGAGCAACCTTTGAGAGTGTGATTTTCGAATGCGGGCATTATTTAGATTTTTATTTTATTTAATTTAATCTTGGGTCAGCATATCTATCAGCAATAAAGGAGCAACCTTTGAGAGTGTGATTTTCGAATGCGGGCATTATTTAGATTTTTTATTTTATTTAATTTAATCTTGGGTCAGCATATCTATCAGCAATAAAGGAGCAACCTTTGAGAGTGTGATTTTCGAATGCGGGCATTATTTGGATTTTTATTTTATTTAATTTAATCTTGGGTCAGCATATCTATCAGCAATAAAGGAGCAACCTTTGAGAGGTGTGATTTTCGAATGCGGGCATTATTTAGATTTTTATTTTATTTAATTTAATCTTGGGTCAGCATATCTATCAGCAATAAAGGAGCAACCTTTGAGAGTGTGATTTTCGAATGCGGGCATTATTTTAGATTTTTATTTTATTTAATTTAATCTTGGGTCAGCATATCTATCAGCAATAAAGGAGCAACCTTTGAGAGTGTGATTTCGGAATGCGGGCATTATTTAGATTTTTATTTTTATTTAATTTAATCTTGGGTCAGCATATCTATCAGCAATAAAGGAGCAACCTTTGAGAGTGTGATTTTTCGAATGCGGGCATTAAAAGGAGCAATTTAGATTTTTATTTTATTTAATTTAATCTTGGGTCAGCATATCTATCAGCAATAAAGGAGCAACCTTTGAGAGTGTGATTTTCGAATGCGGGCATTATTTAGATTTTTATTTTATTTAATTTAATCTTGGGTCAGCTTGATATCTATCAGCAATAAAGGAGCAACCTTTGAGAGTGTGATTTTTCGAATGCGGGCATTATTTAGATTTTTATTTTATTTAATTTAATCTTGGGTCAGCATATCTATCAGCAATA
>JAJSRW010000010.1:0-35000 GCA_022414725.1 Microglena sp. YARC | reverse complement strand
CTGACAGTAGTCCAGCTGCTATCAGAAAAGGAGAGATAAGTTCTCGCACTGAACAGTTAGTCTATCTGTACATCACCACTTCTTTATTGAACACAAGCAGAATATAAAGTTCAGTAGTTCACTACTACCGGTAATGATAATTCAAAATGCAGGTGCTGACGTTGATACTGATGCTAGTGCTCATGTTGGTGCCAATGCTAACACATACACATACACATGCACGTACACGTACACGTACACGTACACGTACACGTACACGTACACGTACACGTACACGTACATGTACACGAACACGTACACGGACTCTAACACTTACACTAACACTAACACTAACACTAACACTAACACTAACACTAACACTAACACTAACACTAACACTAACAATAACAATAACACTAACACTAACACTAACACTAACACTAACACTAACACTAACACTAACACTAACACTAACACTAACACTAACACTAACACTAACACTAACACTAACACTAACACTAACACTAACACTAACACTAACACTAACACTAACACTAGCACGAACACGAACACGAACACGAACACGAACACGAACGGGTAGCTGATGCTGATGCTGATTCTCTCATGGAAGCAAACGGGCTGACTCCCTCAATCTCACGCCTCGTAATAAGGCACACTATTTATTCACTTATATATCCATTCGACGATTACTTGAAGCGTTGTCATTAAATGCTCCCTGGTTTGATGGCAAGAAGTCAAATTTCTGGCTGGGGCCGTGTAACCGAGTTCATGTTCAAGTAGTAAACGCAGCTAGACTTCAAGCGCTGGATGTCTAGTTGCATAGAACAGTACGTACAATCACAGAAAACCATGCAACAATCAAATTTAATTCACTAGATGCACTATTTGTAGTGCATTTATGTACCGACAACAGCCGTCAAGCTCCTAAGTATATAACTAGGTGGACATGACTACCTCACTACTTTATTTTATTTTTTGGCGGAGTCCCCCCTCCTGGGGAACGGGAGCCCCCAGATTCAACCGATTGCCCGTCCGACCGCTGACCGAAACGAAGCCTGACGCGACAGCCAACTGCCTCATAACTAACTGGCTTCGGTCAGCTCCATTGTTGCCACCTGTCGCCCTGCCGTTCCGTTGCCAACACTGTCCGCCAATTTTCTGCGCCGCTTATTTGCGACGCTGCATAGGACTTGTCCAAGGAGGATTTTCGTTGGTCTCCCTGTGCTAGGAAGGAAGGAAGGAAGGATTTTGTTACATACTCAGCAAAAATCAATGCCGAGACCTTACAGCACTGGGGCAGCTGGACAGTTTTCGAACAGTGAGGGTTTAGGCAAAATACCCCTCAGAAAGTGGTCCAGGAGGTGAAGTCCAAAAAACAAAAAGAAAAAGCACATTAAAGAGCTCCACGAAAAAACAGAGCGAACTACGAAGGCATGGAGAAATAAGTTTATCTTATAGAAAGGCAAAGAGTTTAGCGAGATTCTACAAGGAGACGCAAATGTCAAAAGGCGCAGAATATCCACCAGACAAACAAGGAGAAAGGCACATTGCTCTTAAAATGCTAGAGTGAGCCCTGCACCTCTTGCAGGGAGGGCAGTCCAGCCCAACAGCCACCAGCCTCGAACCTCAATACACCTGGGCTCACATTCTCAAGGAACACCTCACGCTTGAGGACCCCCCTATTTATTTCCGTGTAAGCCCTCCACATCCGGCAGAGAGGGCAGTCCAGTCCAGCAGTCACCAGCCTTGTACTTCAATAGACCTGGGCTCACATTCTAAAGGACTATCTCCCTCTTGAGCCCCCCCCTATTTATTCCTAAGCGAGCCCTCCACCTCATGCAGTGAGGGCAGTCCAGCCCAGCAGAATCTAGCCTTGGCCTTCAATGTCCCTTAGCCCAGATGATTAAGAACCCCCCCATCTCATTCCGAGTGAGCCCTGCACCTGTGGCAGTGAGGGCAGTCCAGCCCAGCAGTCACCAGCCTTGTACTTCAATACACCTGGGCTCACATTCTCAAGGACCACCTCACTCTTGAGGACCCCCTCTTTATTTCCGTGTGAGCCTTGAACCTCTTCCAGTGAAGGCATTCCAGCCCAGCAGTCACCAGCCTTGCACTTCAATACACCTGGGCTCACACTCTTGTGGACAATCTCACGCTTGAGGACCCCCTCATTTATTTCCGAGCGAGCCCTGTACCTCTTACAGTGAGGGCGGTCCAGCCCAGCAGAATCCAGACTTGGCCTTCAATTTCCCTAAGCCCTGATTATTAAGAACTAAAGAACCCCCTCATCTCATTCCGATTGAGCCCCCTACCTGTGGCAGTGAGGGCAGTCCAGCCCAGCCAGCCTTGAACCTCAATACACCTGGGCTCACATTCTCAAGGACCACCTCACTCTTGAGGACCCCCCTATTTATTTCTAAACAAGCCCTGCACCTGTTGCAGTGAGGGCAGTCTAGCCCAGGAGTCACCAGCCTTGCACCTCAATACACATGGGCTCAAATTGTTGAGGACTTTATCACTCTTGAGGACCCCCCTATTTATTTCTAAGCAAGCCCTGCACCTGTTGCAGTGAGGGCAGTCTAGCCCAGGAGTCACCAGCCTTGCACCTCAATACACCTGGGCTCAAATTGTTGAGGACTGTATCACTCTTGAGGACCCCCCTATTTATTTCTAAGCGAGCCCTGCACCTCATGCAGTGAGGGTAGTCCAGCCCAGCAGTATCCAGCCTTGAACCTAAAAACACCTGGGCTCACACTCTTGAGGACTATCTCACTCTCTTTTGTAGGAGTGGCGACACCATTCAAACTGAATCCTTAGTGCCGCTGGTTTATGTCGAGAGAACCACCTCCTGGGGTGAAATTCCTTTCACAAAGAAAGGAACAAAATCTTGAGGACCCCCCTATTTATTTCTAAGCGAGCCATCCACCTCATGCAGTGAGGGCAGTCCAGCCAAGCAGAATCCAGCCTTGGCCTTCAATGTCCCTTAGCCCAGATGATTAAGAACCCCCTCATATCATTCCGAGTGAGCCCTGCACCTCTTGCAGTGAGGGCAGTCCAGCCCTCAGTCACCAGCCTTTTCCATGAATGCAGCTGGGAGCAGCTTTCTCAAGGACCCCCTCATCTCTTTCCTAGTGAGCCCTGCAACTCTGGCAGTGAGGTCAGCCCAGCCCAGCAAAATACAGCCTTTCCATCAATGCAGCTGGGAGCAGCTTTTTCAAGGACCCCCTCATCTCTTTCCTAGTGAGCCCTGCTCTTCTGGCAGTGAGGTCAGCCCAGCCCAGCAGAATCCAGCCTTTTCCATAAATGCAGATGGGAGCAGCTTTTTCAAGGACCCCCTCATCTCATTCCTAATGAGCCTTGCAACTCTTCCAGTGAGGGCATTCCAGCCCTCAGTCACCAGCCTTTTACATGAATACAGCTGGGAGCAGCTTTCTCAACGCCCCCCTCGTATCTTTCCTAGTGAGACCTGCACCTCTTCCAGACAGGTCAGCCCAGCCCACCAGAATCCAGCCTTTCCATCAATGCAGCTGGGAGCAGCTTTCTCAACGACCCCCTCATCTCTTTCCTAGTGAGACCTGCACCTCTTCCAGTGAGGGCAGTCCAGCCCAGCAGAATCCAGCATTTTCCATCAATGCAGCTGGGCGCAGCTTTCGGAGGATCACCTTTCACTCTCCCAGGGGGATCCATTGGATGTTCGACCTACAGAGAGGCTGCAGGGCAGGACAGGGTTGAATCGGATTGGCTAGGATTGATATAGATTGTATAGTATTGTATTGTATTGTATTGTATTGTATTGTATTGTATTGTATTGTATTGTATTGTATTGTATTGTATTGTATTGTATTGCATTGTATTGTATTGTATTGTATTGTATTGTATTGTATTGTATTGTATTGTATTGTATTGTATTGTATTGTATTGTATTGTATTGTATTGTATTGTATTGTATTGTGTTGTGTTGTGTTGTGTTGTGTTGTGTTGTGTTGTATTGTATTGTATTGTATTGTATTGTATTGTATTGTATTGTATTGTATTGTATTGTATTGCATTGCATTGCATTGCATTGTATTGTATTGTATTGTATTGTATTGTATTGTATTGTATTGTATTGTATTGTATTGTATTGTATTGTATTGTATTGTATTGTATTGTATTGTATTGTATTGTATTGTATTGTATTGTATTGTATTGTATTGTATTGTATTGTATTGTATTGTATTGTATTGTATTGTATTGTATTGTATTGTATTGTATTGTATTGTATTGTATTGTATTGTATTGTATTGTATTGTATTGTATTGTATTGTATTGTATTGTATTGTATTGTATTGTATTGTATTGTATTGTATTGTATTGTATTGTATTGTATTGTATTGTATTGTATTGTATTGTATTGTATTGTATTGTATTGTATTGTATTGTATTGTATTGTATTGTATTGTATTGTATTGTATTGTATTGTATTGTATTGTATTGTATTGTATTGTATTGTATTGTATTGTATTGTATTGTATTGTATTGTATTGTATTGTATTGTATTGTATTGTATTGTATTGTATTGTATTGTATTGTATTGTATTGTATTGTATTGTATTGTATTGTATTGTATTGTATTGTATTGTATTGTATTGTATTGTATTGTATTGTATTGTATTGTATTGTATTGTATTGTATTGTATTGTATTGTATTGTATTGTATTGTATTGTATTGTATGTATTGTATTGTATTGTATTGTATTGTATTGTATTGTATTGTATTGTATTGTATTGTATTGTATTGTATTGTATTGTATTGGGATAGATTAGGTTGGGTTGTAAGTGTAAGTGAAGGGAGAGGGGTCAAACGGATGTACGCCAAGTCAGCAACACGGCAACAGCAATATGATATCATATTATATCATATGATGCCAGCAGTCTGGCTCAGGGTACTTCAAATGGCCAAATTGGCCAGCGCTTTAGCGCACTTGAAAACAAATAAACTGCGCTTTGTAGTGCATAAAGCGCAAAAATTGCTTGCAGCGCCCACAAGGGGTTGCAAAAAACTGCGCTTAAAGCGCAGAGGGGGTCAACAAGTCAGCGCTCAAAAGCGCAAAAGCGCGCGCTTTGAATTACCCTGGTCTGGCTAAGCTGAAGTTAACATTTATATACGATATCATGTGATGTTTGTATGCTATCATATGATATCATACTCGCCTTTGGTCAATATGATATGATATGCCGGTCCCTACAATTGCCACACATGTCAGTAGGATGCATCAAAGCACTATCCTGAACATTCGGCCTTTGTTTGGCGTAGCCCCCCCCTTCTGGGGGGCAGGAGCCCCTAGGTTCACCCTATTGTCAGACCGTCCGACCACATGAAACCCTGTCCCTACCTGAATGTCGTATGCCAGGTCAGCAACACCTAAGCCATCTGGGTCCCTACCTGAATGTAGGATGCCAGGTCAGCAACACCTAAGCCATCTGGGTCCCTACCTGAATGTCGTATGCCAGGTCAGCAACACCTAAGCCATCTGGGTCCCTACCTGAATGTCGTATGCCAGGTCAGCAACACCTAAGCCATCTGGGTCCCTACCTGAATGTCGTATGCCAGGTCAGCAACACCTAAGCCATCTGGGTCCCTACCTGAATGTAGTATGCCAGGTCAACAACACCTAAGCCATCTGGGTCCCTACCTGAATGTAGTATGCCAGGTCAGCAACACCTAAGCCATCTGGGTCCCTACCTGAATGTAGTATGCCAGGTCAGCAACACCTAAGCCATCTGGGTCCCTACCTGAATGTAGTATGCCAGGTCAGCAACACCTAAGCCATCTGGGTCCCTACCTGAATGTAGTATGCCAGGTCAACAACACCTAAGCCATCTGGGTCCCTACCTGAATGTCGTATGCCAGGTCAGCAACACCTAAGCCATCTGGGTCCCTACCTGAATGTAGTATGCCAGGTCAGCAACACCTAAGCCATCTGGGTCCCTACCTGAATGTCGTATACCAGGTCAGCAAAAAAAAAAAAAAAAAGATAACGCCTGGAGGGGCGTGGTGTTAAGGGGACCCTCCCGTACGCCGCAGCTGGGGAAAGTCACCATGGCAGACATAGTAAGTGTCACCCTCCAGGCGGGAGGGACTCCTTCATGCGACGTGTGGCAAGAATGCTGGTACAGGAGGCGGTAGATTCTCTGTGCAGCTTAGAGATGAGTTTATCTACGTGTTCGCGACTGATCCCTAAGGTGGAGAGATTGGTAATAGTTGGGATTGGTATGGTACCAGTGGTACCTATGGTGAAGACTAGGTAGTGTACAAGGAATCCTTGTTGTTGAAGGATACGTTGGAGCTCCTTATGCTGAACGCTCTTTTCCTGGAATTTGATTTGGTGGTTAGTGTCTGAGCAGTAGCCCAGTTCAACTAGGTAGGCTTTTCTTGGTTTGGATTCGTCGTCAATGAGGAGGAGGTCAGGCCTGTATTTATCCCATGTGGCTTGGGGAAGATCAGGGGGTTTGAGGGTGGCTGGGGGTCATGTGGGAATGTCGGAGGACGCTTCACAAGTGCCTGCATCCATATACATGGGGAGAGCCCCCAGAGCTCCTTTGGCTACTGCCTTTTTGATGAGTTGGACCGCCTTATTATGTCTGTTAATATACATTCCTTTGAAGACAGGGTGGCTGCACCCAGCAAGAATATGGCCAGCTCCGTCCTGTGCTTTGCGACAAAGAGGGCAGTTATCATCAGAGGGGGGGCTAGTGCTAGTACCATAGGGGCGTTTGTATCTGTACGCCAATTTCCTAGTCCATAAGCGTCCCCACCGAGCCTTGTGGATTTGTATTTTTTGCCACCATTTCATGTCGGTGGATTGCCAGAAACGATTACTAGCCTGAGGGAGGAGGAAGGGGTTGGCTTGCTCCCACATGGAGGAGTATATGCCCGTGGTGTTGGCATGCCCGGTGTGCAGGGGGGTGGGGAGGTTAGCCTTGATACCCTTGGTGAGATTGTTGGCCGGGTGCCGGGGGGGCTGGTCCCCATTAAAAAGATTTGGGGGGCTGGACAGACGGCCAATGCATATTGAGGTGCGCATGTTCCCCTGTTTTAACTGGCCCAATTACATTGTATCCTGTCGTCGCTTCTTTCGCGAGCGTGTCTGCCTCGTCATTCCCTATGATTCCTGAGTGAGATCGGACCTTAAGCAGGCGTGTGGTAGCAGCAGCGTTGTGTCTGTTGATAATGTGGATGGCGATGTCTTGCAGGAGGTCGCGGTGTTTGTTTTCCCGGGTCCTGCTGGATGGTAAATGTGCAGGTTAATAAGCTGCAAGGAACATAAGCTGTCGGAGTAGATGGTGAGTTCTTCATCTATTTCGGAGTGTATGAGTGCTTGTTGGATTGCCACGAGTTCGGCGCGATTGATGTCGGCAGTGATGCCCTGTCCGCCAGGGTCTATGCGGAGGCAACGTGAAGCGGCCCTGGGGAGTATACGCCTGCCCCTAGGCGTAGGACGCCGTCTTTGTCTATGATGGCACTTCCATCTGTGTATAGAGCGAGGCCTGGTGCTTGTAGGATAGCATGTGTGCACGGGAGCACGGGGGTGTTATGGGTGTGGGGTCTATCTGCATGGGGGTGGGTTGTTGTGTCCAGGTCTTAAGGAGGGAGCTAAGTGCCTTGGGTAGGTGGGTGGTAGGAAGGCCCAGTTGGGAGGGGGGGGGACCTGGTCGTGGGATGGAAGTGGCCCCCATGTCCCTCATGGTTTGGGCCCATGTGGTGGGTGGGTTGTGGAGGTACTTGGCATGGCCAGCTGGGTTTGAGATGGCAATGAGTTTGTAGCTTCCTCTGTGTCTCTTGGCAGGGTTGAGTTTTCCCCCCGTCCAGATTAGGGAAGGGGTGAGGGGTTTGGCCTTGGGAGGCAGAGTGGCTAGTTCCATAGCCCATGGGTGATTTAGGAGGGCGTTATGGGCATATGTGGGTTTGTGTGGGACCAAGAGAATGGTGCACGCGGGAATATCAAGGGTGTGAGCATGTATGGCACTGCCTAGTGCCTATCGAACAGCCTTGTGGGCCTCTTCAGGGTTCTGGCTGGTGAGGTGTGTGTTTCCCCCGTACCAAGGTTGGGTGTCGCAGTGGGGTCCTAAGCCAAACAGTTGGCCAATGGGGGTGGGGGTGTTGCCCATGGGGAGGTGGGGACTCATTAGGAGAGGTGATGTGTCAAGGTCCGTTGTCATCCCCAGGGTGGACATAGCTTTGTGTATGGCAGGGGAGACATTGGAGATGGTAGTGTCTTTGTGCTGTGATAGGAGGGTGGCTACGTCTCCAGCGAAAGTTCCTGTGCTGTGGAGGGTCCAGAGGTGGGGAGAGTGTGCCTTGGTGGTATGGTATCTGTGGTGGAGGAGGTGGAGTTGGGAGAGGGGTATATGACCAACACATTGGCCTGTTGGTGAGTAGATGTAGGTTGTGTCTCCGTTGTTGAGTTGGGGAGGGAGGTGGTGGTACCTGTTATTCAGTGTACCAGCCTGTATGTGGTATTTGCCGGGGGGGGTGGATATCCCAGTCTGGGTGGTGGTCTGCCGTGTTAATGATGAGGTTTTTGCCTGAGTTCGCTATACCATTTGGCATCAAACTCTCCTCCCTCCGCCCACTGTCTTGTTGTTGGAGGTTAGTGAGGTGGAGTCTTGTCTGGGTGGAATGGAGGGGGAGGGGCTTTGGGGGTAGTTTCAGTGTTGTAGGCATGGAGGAGTTCCTGAAATCTGGTGGGGCCAACCAGCAGGGTGATTTGTTCCTCTGTGAGATGGACGGGGGACCAAGTGACCACAATGGAGGTGGCAGAGGAGTAGGTGTGGGAATGCACGGGGAGGCCAGCAGATATGTAACAAGGGAGATGGTGGCAGAGAATGGTGCATGGGGCTTTCTGGACCCTCCAATATCTGTGATGGGGGGTTTCTCGAGGTTCGTTAGCCTTCCTCTTTTGGGCTCTGAAGCCCAGGAGGTGGGTCAGGCTGTGTTGGTTTCCATATAGGAGGTGGAGGAGCTTGGCTGGGGTTGGGGGAGCAAGAAGGTCTGGGGTAGAGACAGCATGCACCAGGTCGTCGGGGGGAGCTGTTTCTTACGGATGGTGTGGTGTTTGTAGTACGAGGCGTCAGTACATTTGTGGGTGTCATTTCTGATGAATTGCATTCTGGCAGTCCAAGCAATCTTGGGTCAGTGCTCCAGGCTTGAGCATACTTGGTGGGTGAAGATAGGACTCTCTGGCCCACCACATGTGTGCATTGGAGGCAGGGATCTCCTCCATATTATGCGTGGGGGGCTGTGTTGTGGTTGGGGTAAGGATGCCGGCACTGGGGGTCAAGGGTCGGGCAGTATGGGGGCGGTGTCCCAGTTGTTAAGGTGTGGCTGATAGTATATGTGGAGAACTTGTAATGTGCCGTTGGGGAATGCGTAGGTGTATGGGGAGGGTCCTCGATGCCAAGGGCAGGGGGCTGTGGCAGGAGTAGGGTTGAGGTGGGCTTCCAGGTGGGGGTGGAGAGCACAGGTGTAGGCTGAGTCTGTTGAGGGCAACTTTATGCCTAGTGGAGACTCTGGTGCCATAGGTGTGCGAGAGGGTATTGGATGGGATGATTGTGGTCCCATCAGGGCTCACAATGTCAGCTAGGGAAGTAATACCCAAGGGGATGAGGGTTTGAGAAGGTTGGGGGGAATGGTGTGTTGGGGTGAGTCCCGGGAGGGAGTCTTGAAAGGGGGTTGAGTAGGGTTTCATCCTCCATATGGATTTGGATGGAGGCTCTTTTGAGGATGTGCATTTGCCTGGCCAAGGTAAAGTATTGAAGTGTGTGGCTGGGCAAGGTAAGAGGATCCATACCCTGGAGCATAGCAGCTTCTTTGTGAAGGAGGGCTGTAGTGAGCCTGCCTAGTTTCCCCGTGTCGTTGAGGGACCTAGTGAGGTGGGCTGCTGTAATTTGAGCATAGTCCACCATTAGGGAGGGGATACCCAATCCTGCCTGTCCCAAGGGGAGGCAGACACTAGCAGTTGGGAATGAGGGGTGTAGGTCACAGCATTTTTTTAGCCAGGGTCCATAAGGCCTTGTCTAAGATGCCTATATCCGAGTAGCTGTAGGGTGCTACGGTCATAGGGTAGGTGATGGCAGGCTTAATACACGTGGTGATGAGTCTGAGACATTGGAGAGGGGTGGCGCCTTTTGGTTTGGCAGTGGTGAGGATTTGGTGTCCTTTACTATGTATGAAGGCCAAGGCTTGTTTCGTGAGGGGTCTCCAGTTTAGGGTGAGGCTAACCGGCACCCCTAGATACGTGTATGGTTCATTTGGGGGAAGGTATGTAGCCCATGTGTCGTTAATGAGGATGGTGTTGTGGAGAATTTTGGTTAGGGCCTTGTGGTTGGTGGGATCCTTGGGGTGGGAGCCATGCAATATGCCAGTGATCATGCATTTACCCCCGTTAAGAGGAATCCCAGACCAAGTACTGAATTGTTGCACTTTAAGGCATTGTACCTTGAGGTTGTCTGCTGTGTTAGTGACCACACTGGTGTCATCAGCATATCCTAGACTACCTGTTTTATCTTGGTCAGTATTGGATGTTGAGGTTATGCCTTGCTTGTATCCTCTGCCCCCGGCTTGTAGCCATCTGAGGAGAGGTTCGATGAAGATGATGAAGAGTAGGGGGAGAGGGTGTCACCTTGGATGGTGCCTCTTGTGATTTGAATTGGTTTGCCTTGAGTGTTGTTGAGGTACATGTGGGTAGTAGCCCCGTTGTAAATTCCTTTCACTGTTTCAATGACATCTACCGGGATTCCCAAGGTCATACATAGTTTGGAGCAGCTTGTCATGGTCCCACCATATTAAAGGCAGATGAGAAGTCAAAGTAGGCAGCAAACAGGTCTCTTTTTGAGTGGGCCGCATCCTCGATGTCATGTAGGAGGTGGGTGAGCTGTCTATGGGTGCTTCTGTTCTGTCTGAATCCCTCTTGGGAGTCACTGAGGACTTGGTATTGGTCCAAGTATTTGGACATCACTGTTGTAACCATGTTAGTCCACAATTTACCCATCGTGTTGTTGAGGCCAATAGGTCTGTAGTGGTTGGCTTGGGTGGGGTCTCCTTTCTTGTGAAGCATGATGGTGTTGGAGTCTTCCAGCAAATGGGGGTGTAGCCGGTGATCCACATAAGCCCAAACATTTTATGTATGGTGTGGTGCCAAGACCAGGGGAGGCAGGTTAGTCGTTCATTGGGGATTCCGTCTGGGCCAGCCTGTTTGCTTTTTGCTACGTGTTGGATGCATGTTTGGTAATTAGAGAACTCCATGAGGTAGGGTAGGATGGGGTTGGAGTGTTGGTGGGGTTGGGCCTTGGTTTCTAGGGAGAATGTGTCTAGCAGGGAGGCCCATGGAGGGGGGCGGTCTGTCTGTCCTGGGGTAGGTATTTGCCGGTGCACGTGTGGTGAGGGGGGGCCATCAAGTGTCCCATGTGCTCCCCAAGATGTCCAGGAGGTCATTAGTGGACGTTTTGTGTTGGCCAGTGGTGGGTCTTGGAGGGTCTGGGGTGACGTCGGATTATCAGAGGTTTTTGAAGATGTTTCTGTGGCTTTGTTTAGGTTTGTTGGATAGTTGGGTCATGAAGGCTGCTTTGCCAGTGGTGGTAGCTGTTTGTCTGCTGTTTGTCAGAATTCTCCGGAGGGCAGGGAGGGCCTCATCGAGGGATATATTGATTGCAGTCAAGAGTGAGGCATGGTCTGAGGCAAGCTGGATATGGGTGAGGGTGGTAGGATGGTTATGGCATGTTTCTAGGAGAGTAGAATGGGCGGTGTGGTAGGAGTTGGGGTCGGTGGTTAGGAGTTTCCTGTACGTCTTAAGTTGTTGGATATGGGAGTTGATTTTGGCGTGGGCTTTGCTCTTCTTTCTGTCAAGGAAGTGCCCTGGGATTTTGGTTCCTGGTAGGGCAGGTTCAAACATAGTGGTGAGGGCCATCCTAATAGGTTCCATAAATCTGGTTGCTGAGATGGTCGAGGGTCTAATCCTTTTGCAAGGAGAGTGTGTTTGACTTGGTGGAGGTGGGATGGGAGGGAATTGTCTCCTATGAGGTTGGTGGCCTGGTCCCACCAGTCCCTGATGGTTTGGGTGTGTTCCATGAAGAAGGTAGTGTGCGTTTCTTCAATGGCCTTTCTAGTGGCGTTTCATGGAGGCCTTGCTGACGGGGGTGACTAGTTGTTGGGGTCTAGGAGGGGGGTGTGTCAGTCAATGTCAGGGGTATGGGAAGGTAAATAGGGGGGATAATTTGGTGAAGGGCCATATGGTCTAGGTATCCTCCGACCTCCCTGGTCTTTTCACTAATATGGGGGTGGAGGGGGTTGGGGCAAGGGGAGATGAGGATGTCATCGATTCTGCTGTGGTGCTCGAGGTTGCCTTCCTGGTAGCAATGGAAGGTGGGTGCTCTAGTGGAAGGGTTGGTGGGGTGGAGGTTGAGTTGGGAGCACATAGATATGTGATGTTGGTCTGTGTGGAAGTGGCGTGGGTAGATCTATCTGAGGGAAAGAGGGTTGCATTCCAATCCCCTCCACAGAGTGTGGTGTGATTGGGCTTTTTGGTGTGAGTCCCGATGTATGTATAGGCGGCTCTCTCCGTTGCTGGGGTTGGTCATGGGGGCATGTAGACGCCTATGATGTGTGTAGGAGTTGGGTGGTTGAGCCGAAGGTGATGTGCACCAGGCAACCAGCCAGGTCTGCATTGACTTCATGGTGGACGGGGGGGCCTAATTGCTTGTGGGTGAGGATTATGACCCCTCCTTTACCGTGGTTGTTGTCCGGGGGTTTTGGCCACACTACTGTGGTGAAGGGAGTATTGGGGGAGTTCCTTCTTGATGAATTGGATGAAGGAGAGGCAGAGAGAGCAGTTTGGTTTCTGTAAGAATAGCCACATCAGGTTTGTGGTCTAGGATGTGATTGAGAATTAGCTCCCAGGAGCTCCTCAGCCCTCTGCAGTTGAGGAGTAGAAAAATGTATGTTATCCATGTAGTAGTCTTGGGGTGACTGGGCATGGTGGGTGGGTTGTTGGGCAGGTCCATTATCCTTAGGGGTAAAAGGAATGGTTGGTTTAAAGCATGTTTGTTTGAGCTTCTTAGCCTGTTGGGGGGGGGGGCTCCCTTGGAATTGGTGGTGGTAGAGGTGGGGGGAAAAAGTTGTGGATTGGTGTTTGATTTGAGTTTAATCTTGGGGCCCAGGTTTTGCGAGTGTTTCAGATGCTTGTTGGGGTGCCTGATATTTTTTGTGGTGGGGGGGGTGCTCTGTGGTACCACGTTTTTTTCAGGTTGGTGACAGTTGAAGGGGCAGCATCTCCTGTATCGCAGTCCATTTGCGTGTTGGGGGGGGATGTGCGATCGGGCGGGCTCGCGTCCTTCATCATGGTATCTTCCATGTTGGGTTGTGAAGGCATGGGTTTTGTAGGAGTTGTAGTAGGGGATGTGTCTATAGAATCCATCGTCGCAACGTCAAGATGGTATTGGGGGTCCAAAAATCTCATGTCTGCGCTCTCTTTTTTAAGGATGAAGATGTTCCCATATAGGGCCTGCCAGGCTCCCGGTGTGGAGTCCAAGGGGATTGGCGAGAGGTTTTCTGAGTCTATCCAATACCAGATGTTTTGGTGTTTTTTTAGACAACCAGCATGTTTATAGGCGATTGGGAGGGGGGTGGTAAAGTGCAAGATACATTTACTGTGTCCTTGCAGACGTTGGAGGATTTGGTCTTTGCTACTGCCAGGTAGGATCCCAAGGTTGTAGGGTTCATCAGGGATAAGGTCGTGCGGGTTTGGGTGTTCCGGATTATAATCAGGTTGTACGATTCGGTGAAGTATTCCCATCTGGGGGCATTCGGTGTGCATGTAAGCCTGCATCAGCATATTAGTAAAATTCCCCCTGCGAGGGATGAAGTGGTTCGGCCAAACACACAGGTCATTACGGGTTGCCTTGAGTATCCGGTGATGTCTCTCCCCAAATTTGAATATTTTTTCTGTGTCGACATATGGTCCACCGAGATAGGCATTGATGGCGTGCACTTGGCAGTGGCATTGAATTTGTTTCTCGATGTATGGTAGGATAGCACTCAGGGCCGGGGTTGGGTCTAAGGCAACATCTGCCATGTCGCAGTCCATTCGTGTGTTTTGGGGGGAGGTGCGTTGGGGTGAGCTGGCGTCCTCCATCATGGTATATTCCATGTTGGTTAGCGTAGGCATTGGGTTCGGAGGGGTTGTATCTTTGGTAACAGCCGACATATTTCCAAGCTGGAATTGGGGATCCAAAAACCTCATGTCTGCGCTCTCATCTTTAAGGATGAGGATTTGCCCATATATGGCCTGCCAGGCGTCCGGTGTGGAGTCCAAGGGGATTGGCGAGAGGTTTTCTGAGTCTATCCAGTACCAGGTGCTATGATATTGTTTGAGACAGCCGGCATGTCCATATGCGGCTGGGAGGGGGGTGGTAAAGTGCAAGATACATTTTTTGTGTCCTTGTAGACGTTCGAGGATTTGTTTTTTGCTGCTACCAGGTAGGAACCCAAAGTTGTAGGATTCATCAGAGGAAAGGTTGTGGGGATTGGTGTGTTCAGGGTTATAATCGGGTTGTGCAATTTGGTGGAGTATGCCCATCTGGGGGCATTCAGTGTGCATGTAGGCCTGCATCAGCAAATTTGAAAAATTTCCCGCTGAGGTGAAGTGGAGCGGCCTAACACCCAGGTCGCTACGGGTTGCTTTGAGTATTTGGTGGTGTCTCTCCCCAAATTTGAAAAATTTCCCTGCATTGACTTGTGGTCCACCTGGTTAGGCATTGATGGCGTGCACTTGGCAGTGGCTTGAAATTTGTTTCTCGATGTATGGTAGGATAGTGCTTAGGGCCGGGATGGTGGACTGGCCTTGCTGAGGGGGGGGGGGCGCTTTCCTCCCCTACATGTCGGGTCCTGGGGGGGCTGGAGTAAGGCATTGAATGCTTGGTTTGAGTAAGTCTGTCCTTAATACAAGTGGGGGCGAGGAAACGTTCTTTAATTTTTGTGTGCTAAGAACAAATCCAGAAAACCATCCAGCGTAGCCATGTAGGAATGATCCAAAGGAGCCACCAGATCCGCGTATCCCGGAGCAAGGTCAAGTTACCGGCTATAATAGTGGTGTGGTACTGGGGGTAGTGCCCTCAGTTACAACTTGAGGTCCCACGCTGGGTCTCATATATACACCAAAATGGGCAGAGATACTTCTAAGAACTATTTGGTCTGCCAAGATTTCAATCAAGGTAGCATAAGCGCGGGTAAGGATATCGCAAGGGAGAGTAGGCCAGGTTGGGGCAGTATTTGTTCTCCCTAGAGGTAAATATAGAATTCTTATAACTCTTTGGTCCACCCAGGATACAGAAATCAAGAGAAGGGCAGCAGACATAGCACTACATAATATCACATGGTCGTCCAGCCATGATAGCCAGCGCGTTGGTGGGCCAGTGACCAGGGTGTGTCTGGAGGTGCTTTGTTGTTGCGTCTTGGATAAGTGCTGAAGAAGCCAAGGACCTGTGACCCAGCATTGTTGCAAGTTGGATTGGAGTAAGCTTAATATATTGGATCCAGGGGGTCGAGGGGGTGTTAATCGGCATCGGCATTGTTTCCAATGTGATTTGGTAGGGTGATACCAGCACTGCTTACAGTGGGAAGGTGTCAGGGATGCCTCTCGGCAGAGCTCTTTCGAGCAAGGTTTGGGTAATCTACACTGTTTCCAGTGGGATTGGGTAGGGTGGTACCAGCACTGCTTACAGTGGGAAGGTGTCGGGGGTGCCTCTCGGCAGAGCTCTTTCGAGCAAGGTTTGGGTAACCTACACTGTTTCCAGTGGGATTGGGTAGAGTGATACCAGCACTGCTTACAGTGGGAAGGTGTCGGGGGTGCCTCTCGGCAGAGCTCTTTCGAGCAAGGTTTGGGTAATCTACACTGTTTCCAGTGGGATTGGGTAGGGTGATACCAGCACTGCAGTGGGGAGGTGTCGGGGGTGCCTCTCGGCAGAGCTCTTTCGAGCAAGGTTTGGGTAATCTACACTGTTTCCAGTATGATTGGGTAGGGTGATACCAGCACTGCTTGCAGTGGGAAGGTGTCGGGGATGCCTCTCGGCAGAGCTCTTTCGAGCGGGATTGGTTAGGGGGAGCCCAGCATTGAGGACAGCAGGAGTAGGTCAGGGGTGCATTTCGGCAAGGAGAGGTGTGATTATTATAAAGCGCCCTAGATCTATCATATCTCTCGCCTGTGCCTATGTATCGCGCATGATCGAGTTTTCGGGATGGGTAGCACTCACGTACGGCTTTGTGCAGGCCGCTCATCCCATGCATAGCGGCTTTCCCGTAGTCGTTCATGGTTCTAATAGCTTTGTAATCAGGGTGGTAATCAGCACTGTCGTCGTGATTCAGCACTAGCGGATCGAAGGTTCGAGTAGGATCACAAGCAGGCGCAGAGGCCCAGGAAGGGAAACAAGCAGAATCAGGGACGAGAGTCAAAGTTTGGGGGTCATGGGAGATTTCGCGCATCACTTCGCGACTGAAAATCTTCACGCATTCCTTCTTATTATTATTGCCGGCTTCTCGAAATCCTGGGCGGTACACGTCTTTCTTGTTCAAAAAAGCAGGTAGCTGTCTGGGGCACCTGCATGGAGGAGGGAAGTGGTTGTTAGTAGGTTTCTCGATTGCATGGAGCCTTCGCTCCTGGCAGCGACCTTCAAGAATGCGCCAGGAATGTGCGCTTCGCATCCCCCCCTGTTGGGAAGTCCAGGGAGAGACGCATTCTGTCCGGAAATCCATCTGGGTCCCTACCTGAATGTAGTATGCCAGGTCAACAACACCTAAGCCATCTGGGTCCCTACCTGAATGTCGTATGCCAGGTCAGCAACACCTAAGCCATCTGGGTCCCTACCTGAATGTCGTATGCCAGGTCAGCAACACCTAAGCCATATGGGGCCCCACCTGAATGTAGTATGCCAGGTCAGCAACACCTAAGCCATCTGGGTCCCTACCTGAATGTAGTATGCCAGGTCAGCAACACCTAAGCCATCTGGGTCCCTACCTGAATGTCGTATGCCAGGTCAGCAACACCTAAGCCATCTGGGTCCCTACCCTACCTCAGAATGTAGTATGCCAGGTCAGCAACACCTAAGCCATCTGGGTCCCTACCTGAATGTAGTATGCCAGGTCAGCAACACCTAAGCCATCTGGGTCCCTACCTGAATGTAGTATGATCACCTAGGTCAACACCTAACACCTATGCCAAGCCATCTGGGTCCCTACCTGAATGTCGTATGCCAGGTCAGCAACACCTAAGCCATCTGGGTCCCTACCTGAATGTCGTATGCCAGGTCAGTAGCAACACCTAAGCCATCTGGGTCCCTACCTGAATGTCGTATGCCAGGTCAGCAACACCTAAGCCATCTGGGCCTACCTGAATGTAGTATGCCAGGTCAGCAACACCTAAGCCATCTGGGTCCCTACCTGAAATGTAGTATGCCAGGTCAGCAACACCTAAGCCATCTGGGTCCCTACCTGAATGTAGTATGCCAGGTCAGCAACACTTAAGCCATCTGGGTCCCTACCTGAATGTAGTATGCCAGGTCAGCAACACCTAAGCCATCTGGGTCCCTACCTGAATGTCGTATGCCAGGTCAGCAACACCTAAGCCATCTGGGTCCCTACCTGAATGTCGTATGTCAGGTCAGCAACACCTAAGCCATCTGGGTCCCTACCTGAAAGTAGTATGCCAGGTCAGCAACACCTAAGCCATCTGGGTCCCTACCTGAATGTAGTATGCCAGGTCAGCAACACCTAAGCCATCTGGGTCCCTACCTGAATGTCGTATACCAGGTCAGCAACACCTAAGCCATCTGGGTCCCTACCTGAATGTAGTATGCCAGGTCAGCAACACCTAAGCCATCTGGGTCCCTACCTGAATGTCGTATGCCAGGTCAACAACACCTAAGCCATCTGGGTCCCTACCTGAATGTCGTATGCCAGGTCAGCAACATCTAAGCCATCCGGGTCCCTACCTGAATGTCGTATGCCAGGTCAGCAACACCTAAGCCATCTGGGTCCCTACCTGAATGTAGTATGTCAGGTCAGCAACACCTAAGCCATCTGGGTCCCTACCTGAAAGTAGTATGCCAGGTCAGCAACACCTAAGCCATCTGGGTTCAGTAGGTGGGCTGCGACCGCCCTTACATCCGCCAGGCTACATGCAAATTGGACTTGGTACTTGGGCTTTCTTTTCCGACCTGTGCGCAGCATAATAATATGTTAGTCCTACAGCAGTGTATGCACGTATGTATTTATGTATGTACGTATGTATGTATGTATGTATGTATGTATGTATGTATGTATGTATGTATGTATGTATGTATGTATGTATGTATGTATGTATGTATGTATGTATGTATGTATGTATGTATGTATGTATGTATGTATGTATGTATGTATGTATGTATGTATGTATGTATGTATGTATGTATGTATGTATGTATGTATGTATGTATGTATGTATGTATGTATGTATGTATGTATGTATGTATGTATGTATGTATGTATGTATGTATGTATGTATGTATGTATGTATGTATGTATGTATGTATGTATGTATGTATGTATGTATGTATGTATGTATGTATGTATGTATGTATGTATGTATGTATGTATGTATGTATGTATGTATGTATGTATGTATGTATGTATGTATGTATGTATGTATGTATGTATGTATGTATGTATGTATGTATGTATGTATGTATGTATGTATGTATGTATGTATGTATGTATGTATGTATGTATGTATGTATGTATGTATGTATGTATGTATGTATGTATGTATGTATGTATGTATGTATGTATGTATGTATGTATGTATGTATGTATGTATGTATGTATGTATGTATGTATGTATGTATGTATGTATGTATGTATGTATGTATGTATGTATGTATGTATGTATGTATGTATGTATGTATGTATGTATGTATGTATGTATGTATGTATGTATGTATGTATGTATGTATGTATGTATGTATGTATGTATGTATGTATGTATGTATGTATGTATGTATGTATGTATGTATGTATGTATGTATGTATGTATGTATGTATGTTATGTATGTATGTATGTATGTATGTATGTTTGTACGTTTGTATGTTTCAATCCAGGCGTAGGCCCAATAGGCTAAAAGAGACTTGCCCAGCCGTGATAGGAAGGGCTAAAAAGAAGAAGAAATGATGAGCTGGACCCCAAACAATCGTTTTTCTAGCCGGGGTCCTGAGTTCGTTCTACAGGGATCATTTTACTCTACAATATAATGATATATTGATATATCATATACTACTGTGCTCCAATGATCATTTAAATCTACAATGTAATGATGTATTGATATGTGATATACTACTGTGCTTCAGTGATCATTTAAATCTACAATATAATGATTGATTGATATATGATATACTACTGTGCTCCGGTGATCATTTAATTCTTGCGATCAGGTCGCAAGCCAGCCCCTTAGCACGAAGTGCCTGAGCCAAAATAGTCCCATTTTAGTCCCTATATATAAATGGAGTGCTGTTGGTAACACTACACAAACTTCCACCCCCACGTACACCATGGCATAGCATCTCACCTATCAGGTCGCAAGTCAGACCCTTAGCACCAAGTGACTGGGCCGTAGCGCCCAAGTAGTTGGAGTATTGTTGAACGCCAGCAAGTAACAAGGGACACATGCGCTCCTTAAAAAGGGACTTAGTGATCTTGACTCCTCGAACCCTTTTGGGGGGTAGCACCTGCGCAAAACAATAGATTGAAAAATGGAAATAAAAATGTGCTTTTGTATTGAGCAGCACATGCAAACGGCTAAGGGAAGGATGAATTATAAATATGAAAAAATGGCTTCTGCATTGCACATGCACTTATGTAGGAGAACCTTGGTAATCTTGACACCTCACACCCTCCTGGGTGAAAGCACCTGCACAAAACAATACATTGAAAAATGAAAATAAAAATTGTGCTTTTGTAAGGAGCAGGAACTGCAAACATCATAGGGAAGGATGCAATATGAATCTGACAAGTCCAATGCAGCGTCGCAAGCGACGCAGAAAATTGACGGAGTGTGATGGCAACGGAACGAAAGGTGGCAACGATGGAGCTCACCGAAGCGAGCTTCAAGTTTTTTGGTCGGACAGACAAATAGGTAAACATGGGGGCTCCCGCCCCCTTGAAGAGGGAGCTCCGCCAACAATGGTGCTTTTGTATTGCACATGCGCTTATATAGGAGAATCTTGGCTATCTTGTCGCAAAAAACAAATTGAAAATGAAAAACAAATGTGCTTTTGTAAAAATGAAAAAACACATTTAAAACTGTGCTTTTGTATTGAGCAGCCCCTTCAAAGGGCAAAGGGAAGGATGAATTGTGAATATGACAAGTTCTATGCAGCGACGCTAAAAAATTGCAGAGTGACAAGTGGCAAGATAGCAATGCGTAAACCATAGTTGGCGCCCCTGATGCCTTTCTCTGCCTCCCCCCGATTGCGAACACGTACAGCCACTGTACTGCGCGCAACAATGCGTAAACCATAGTTTGAATGCGCGAACAATGCGTCATAGTTCTGGGCCTCCCCCCGATTACAGCGAACACGTAAACATAGTTGGCGCCCACTGTGCACTACAGCGCCGCAACAAATGCGATAAACATAGTTGGCGCCTGATGCCTTTCTCTGCCTCCCCCCGATTGCGAACACGTACAGCCACTGTACTGCGCGCAACAATGCGTAAACCATAGTTGGCGCCCCTGATGCCTTTCTCTGCCTCCCCCCGATTGCGAACACGTACAGCCACTGTACTGCGCGCAACAATGCGTAAAACATAGTTGGCGCCCCTGATGCCTTTCTCTGCCTCCCCCCGATTGCGAACACGTACAGCCACTGTACTGCGCGCAACAATGCGTAAACCATAGTTGGCGCCCCTGATGCCTTTCTCTGCCTCCCCCCGATTGCGAACACGTACAGCCACTGTACTGCGCGCAACAATGCGTAAACCATAGTTGGCGCCCCTGATGCTTTCTCTGCTCCCCCCGATTGCGAACACGTACAGCCACTGTACTGCGCGCAACAATGCGTAAACCATAGTTGGCGCCCTGATGCCTTTCTCTGCCTCCCCCCGATTGCGAACACGTACAGCCACTGTACTGCGCGCAAACAATGCGTAAACCATAGTTGGCGCCCTGATGCTTTCTCTGCCTCCCCCCGATTGCGAACACGTACAGGCCACTGTACTGCGCGCAACAATGCGTAAACCATAGTTGGCGCCCCTGATGCCTTTCTCTGCCTCCCCCCGATTGCGAACACGTACAGCCACTGTACTGCGCGCAACAATGCGTAAACCATAGTTGGCGGCCCCTGATGCTTTCTCTGCCTCCCCCCGATTGCGAACACGTACAGCCACTGTACTGCGCGCAACAATGCGTAAACCATAGTTGGCGCCCTGATGCCTTTCTCTGCCTCCCCCCGATTGCGAACACGTACAGCCACTGTACTGCGCGCAACAATGCGTAAACCATAGTTGGCGCCCCTGATGCTTTCTCTGCCTCCCCCCGATTGCGAACACGTACAGCCACTGTACTGCGCGCAACAATGCGTAAAACATAGTTGGCGCCCCTGATGCCTTTCTCTGCCTCCCCCCGATTGCGAACACGTACAGCCACTGTACTGCGCGCAACAATGCGTAAACCATAGTTGGCGCCCCTGATGCCTTTCTCTGCCTCCCCCCGATTGCGAACACGTACAGCACTGTACTGCGCGCAACAATGCGTAAACCATAGTTGGCGCCCCTGATGCCTTTCTCTGCCCTCCCCCCGATTGCGAACACGTACAGCCACTGTACTGCGCGCAAACAATGCGTAAACCATAGTTGGCGCCCCTGATGCCTTTCTCTGCCTCCCCCCGATTGCGAACACGTACAGCCACTGTACTGCGCGCAACAATGCGTAAACCATAGTTGGCGCCCCTGATGCCTTTCTCTGCCTCCCCCCGATTGCGAACACGTACAGCCACTGTACTGCGCGCAACAATGCGTAAACATAGTTGGCGCCCCTGATGCGTTTACTCTGCCTCCCCGATTGCGAACACGTACAGCCACTGTACTGCGCGCAAACAATGCGTAACCATAGTTGGCGCCCCTGATGCCTTTCTCTGCCTCCCCCCGATTGCGAACACGTACAGCCACTGTACTGCGCGCAACAATGCGTAAACCATAGTTGGCGCCCTGATGCTTTCTCTGCCTCCCCCCGATTGCGAACACGTACAGCCACTGTAACTGCGCGCAACAATGCGTAAACATAGTTGGCGCCCCTGATGCTTTCTCTGCCTCCCCCCGATTGCGAACACGTACAGCCACTGTACTGCGCGCAACAATGCGTAAACCATTAGATCTGCCTCCCCCGATTGGCGAACAACGTACAGCCACTGTACTAACATAGTTGGCGCCCCTGATGCCTTTTCTCTGCCTCCCCCCGATCGCGAAACAGACAGGAACTGCGCGCACAATGCGAACTGCGCACAAACAGCACGCAACACACACAGGGCAGACGCACAGGACACACACACAGGACACAGACGCACAGGACACACACACAGGACACAGACGCACAGTACACACACACAGGACACAGACGCACAGTACACACACACAGGACACAGACGCACAGTACACACACACAGGACACACAGACGCAAGGACACACACACAGGAACAGACGCACAGACACACACACAGGACACAGACGCACAGTACACACACACAGGACACAGACGCACAGGACACACACACAGGACACAGACGCACAGGACACACACACAGGACACAGACGCACAGTACACACACACAGGACACAGACGCACAGGACACACACACAGGACACAGACGCACAGTACACACACACAGGACACAGACGCACAGTACACACACACAGGACACAGACGCACAGTACACACACACAGGACACAGACGCACAGTACACACACACAGGACACAGACGCACAGGACACACACAGGACACAGACGCACAGTACACACACACACAGGACACAGACGCACAGTACACACACACAGGACACAGACGCACAGTACACACACACAGGACACAGACGCACAGTACACACACACAGGACACAGACGCACAGTACACACACACACAGGACACAGACGCACAGTACGCACACACACACAGGACACAGACGCACAGTACACACACACAGGACACAGACGCACAGTACACACACACAGGACACAGACGCACAGTACACACACACAGGACACAGACGCACAGTACACACACACAGGACACAGACGCACAGTAACACACACACAGGACACAGACGCACAGTAACACACACACAGGACACAGACGCACAGTAAACACACACACACAGGACACAGACGCACAGTACACACACACAGGACACAGACGCACAGTACACACACACAGGACACAGACGCACAGTACACACACACACAGGACACAGACGCACAGTACACACACACAGGACACAGACGCACAGACACACACACAGCACAGTACACACACAGACGCACAGTACACACACACAGGACACAGACGCACAGTACACACACACAGGACACAGACGCACAGTACACACACACAGGACACAGACGCACAGTACACACACACAGGACACAGACGCACAGACAGACACACACACAGGACACAGACGCACAGTACACACACACAGGACACAGACGCACAGGTACACACACACAGGACACAGACGCACAGTAACACACACACACAGGACACAGACCGCACAGTACACACACACAGGACACAGACGCACAGTACACACACACAGGACACAGACGCACAGTACACACACACAGGACACAGACGCACAGTACACACACACAGGACACAGACAGGCACAGTACACAGTACACACACACAGGACACAGACGCACAGTACACACACACAGGACACAGACGCACAGTACACACACACAGGACACAGACGCACAGTACACACACACAGGACACAGACGCACAGTACCACACACACAGGACACAGGACACAGACGCACAGTACACACACACAGGACACAGACAGGACACAGTACACACACACAGGACACAGACGCACAGTACACACACACAGGACACAGACGCACAGTACACACACACAGGACACAGACGCACAGTACACACACACAGGACACAGACGCACAGTACAACACACACACAGGACACAGACGCACAGGACACACACACAGGACACAGCACGCACAGTACACACACACAGGACACAGACGCACAGTACACACACACAGGACACAGACGCACAGTACACACACACAGGACACAGACGCACAGTACACACACACAGGACACAGACGCACAGTACACACACACAGGACACAGACGCACAGTCAGGACACAGACGCACACACACACACAGGACACAGACGCACAGTACACACACACAGGACACAGACGCACAGTACACACACACAGGACACAGACGCACAGTACACACACACACACAGGACACAGACGCACAGTACACACACACAGGACACAGACGCACAGGACACACACACAGGACACAGACGCACAGTACACACACACAGGACACAGACGCACAGTACACACACACAGGACACAGACGCACAGTACACACACACAGGACACAGACGCACAGTACACACACACAGGACACAGACGCACAGTACACACACACAGGACACAGACGCACAGTACACACACACAGGACACAGACGCACAGTAACACACACACACACAGGACACAGACGCACAGTACACACACACAGGACACAGACGCACAGTACACACACACAGGACACAGACGCACAGTACACACACACACAGGACACAGACGCACAGTACACACACACAGGACACAGACGCACAGTACACACACACAGGACACAGACGCACAGTACACACACACACAGGACACAGACGCACAGTACACACACACACAGGACACAGACGCACAGTACACACACACAGGACACAGACGCACAGTACACACACACAGGACACAGACGCACAGTACACACACACACACGCACAGGACAGGACACAGACGCACAGTACACACACACAAGGACACAGACGCACAGTACAACACACACAGGACACAGACGCACAGTACACACACACAGGACACAGACGCACAGTACACACACACAGGACACAGACGCACAGTAACACACACACAGGACACAGACGCACAGTACACACACACAGGACACAGACGCACAGTAACACACACACAGGACACAGACGCACAGTACAGACACACACACACACAGGACACAGACGCACAGTACACACACACAGGACACAGACGCACAGTACACACACACAGGACACAGACGCACAGTACACACACACACACAGGACACAGACGCACAGTACACACACACACAGGACACAGACGCACAGTACACACACACAGGACACAGACGCACAGTACACACACACAGGACACAGACGCACAGTACACACACACAGGACACAGACGCACAGTACACACACACAGGACACAGACGCACAGTACACACACACACAGGACACAGACGCACAGTACACACACACAGGACACAGACGCACAGTACACACACACAGGACACAGACGCACAGTACACACACACAGGACACAGACGCACAGTACACACACACAGGACACAGACGCACACACACACACAGGACACAGACGCACAGTACACACACACAGGACACAGACGCACAGTACACACACACACACAGGACACAGACGCACAGTACACACACACACAGGAACAGACGCACAGTACACACACACAGGACACAGACGCACAGTACACACACACAGGACACAGACGCACAGTACACACACACAGGACACAGACGCACAGTACACACACACAGGACACAGACGCACAGTACACACACACAGGAACAGACGCACAGTACACACACACAGGACACAGACGCACAGTACACACACACAGGACACAGACGCACAGTACACACACACAGGACACAGACGCACAGTACACACACACAGGACACAGACGCACAGTACACACACACACACACACAGGACACAGACACAGTACAGTACACACACACAGGACACAGACGCCACAGTACACACACACAGGACACAGACGCACAGTACACACACACAGGACACAGACGCACAGTAACACACACACAGGACACAGACGCACAGTACACACACACAGACACAGACGCACAGTACACACACACAGGACACAGACGCACAGTACACACACACACAGGACACAGACGCACAGTACACACACACAGGACACAGACGCACAGTACACACACACAGGACACAGACGCACAGTACACACACACAGGACACAGACGCACAGTACACACACACAGGACACAGACGCACAGTACACACACACAGGACACAGACGCACAGTACACACACACAGGACACAGACGCACAGTACACACACACAGGACACAGACGCACAGTACACACACACAGGACATAGGACATATGGGAACAACTGGAACGAACAACTCCACTATATGGACTCCACTATTCAATCGTATGTTCTATCCTACGTATATACGTGTCTTAGGATAACTATGTTCTATCCTACGTATGTTCAATCCTATCTTCCTGATTATTCAAGATGTAATTTGACACATATTTGACTTCCGTTTACAATGGCTTCATATGTCCTGAGATGACACCACCTACAGAGGTGCGATTGTTTACATTGGACTGTGTTATGTAACGGGTTGACACACACCTACAGAGGTGCGATTGGTTACTTAGTTAGGTTGGGATTGGACTGTGTTGCGCTGTGTTGTGTTGTATGTGAGGATGTTGTAGGTGGCCCCGTTCCACGGGTTGACACACACTACAGAGGTGCGATTGTTACTTAGTTAGGTTGGGATTGGACTGTGTTGCGCTGTGTTGTGTTGTATGTGAGGATGTTGTAGGTGGCCCCGTTCCACGGGTTGACACACACCTACAGAGGTGCGATTGGTTACTTAGTTAGGTTGGGATTGGACTGTGTTGCGCTGTGTTGTGTTGTATGTGAGGATGTTGTAGGTGGCCCCGTTCCACGGGTTGACACACACCTACAGAGGTGCGATTGGTTACTTAGTTTGGTTGGGATTGGACTGTGTTTTGCTGTGTTGTGTTGTATGTGAGGATGTTGTAGGTGGCCCCGTTCCACGGGTTGACACACACCTACAGAGGTGCGATTGGTTACTTAGTTAGGTTGGGATTGGACTGTGTTGCGCTGTGTTGTGTTGTATGTGAGGATGTTGTAGGTGGCCCCGTTCCACGGGTTGACACACACCTACAGAGGTGCGATTGTTACTTTAGTTTAGGTTGGGATTGGACTGTGTTGCGCTGTGTTGTGTTGTATGTGAGGATGTTGTAGGTGGCCCCGTTCCACGGGTTTGACACACACCTACAGAGGTGCGATTGGTTACTTAGTTAGGTTTGGGATTGGACTGTGTTTTGCGCTGTGTTGTGTTGTATGTGAGGATGTTGTAGGTGGCCCGTTCCACGGGTTGAACACACACCTACAGAGGTGCGATTGGTTACTTAGTTAGGTTGGGATTGGGACTGTGTTGCGGCTGTGTTGTGTTGTATGTGAGGATGTTGTAGGTGGCCCGTTCACGGGTTGACACACACTACAGAGGTGCGATTGGTTACTGTGTTGCGCTTAGTTTGGTTGGATTGGACTTAGTTGTTGGGATTTTGTTGTTACGCTGTGTTGTGTTGTATGTGAGGATGTTTGTAGGTGGCCCCGTTCCACGGGTTGACACACACCTACAGAGGTGCGATTGGTTACTTAGTTTAGGTTGGGATTGGACTGTGTTTGCGCTGTGTTGTGTTTGTATGTGAGGATGTTGTAGGTGGCCCCGTTCCACGGGTTGACACACACCTACAGAGGTGCGATTTGGTTACTTAGTTAGGTTGGGATTGGGACTGTGTTGCGCTGTGTTTGTGTTGTATGTGAGGATGTTGTAGGTGGCCCCGTCCACGGGTTGACACACACCTACAGAGGTGCGATTGGTTACTTAGTTAGGTTGGGATTGGGACTGTGTTTTTGCTGTGTTGTGTTGTATGTGAGGATGTTGTAGGTGGCCCCGTTTCCACGGGTTGACCTACAGAGGTGCGATTGGTTACTTAGGTTGGGTTACTGTGTTTGGTTGGGATTGACTGTGTTGCGTGTGTTGTGTATTGTATGTGAGGATGTTGTAGGTGGCCCCGTTCCACGGGTTGACACACACCTACAGAGGTGCGATTGGTTACTTAGTTAGGTTGGGATTGGACTGTGTTGCGCTGTGTTGTGTTGTATGTGAGGATGTTGTAGGTGGCCCCCGTTCCACGGGTTGACACACACCTACAGAGGTGCGATTGGTTACTTAGTTAGGTTTGGGATTGGGACTGTGGTTGCGCTGTGTTGTGTTGTATGTGAGGATGTTGTAGGTGGCCCCGTTTCCACGGGTTGACACACACTACAGAGGTGCGATTGGTTACTTAGTTAGGTTGGGATTGGACTGTGTTTTGGCTGTGTTGTATTGTATGTGAGGATGTTGTAGGTGGCCCCGTTCCACGGGTTGACACACACCTACAGAGTTGCGATTGGTTACGGATTAGTATGTGAGGATGTTTGTAGGTGGCCCCGTTCCACGGGGACAGAGGTGTTGGTTTACTACTGGTTGCGCTGTGTTTGTTTGTATGTGAGGATGTTGTAGGTGGCCCCGTTCCACGGGTTGACCAACACCACAGAGGTGCGATTGTTACTTAGTTTAGGTTGGGATTGGACTGTGTTGCGCTTGCTGTGTTGTTGTATTGTATGTGAGGATGTTGTAGGTGGCCCGTTCCACGGGTTGACACACACCTACAGAGGTGCGATTGTTACTTAGTTAGGTTGGGATTGGACTGTGTTGGCGCTGTGTTGTGTTGTATGTGAGGATGTTGTAGGTGGCCCGTTTCCACGGGTTGACACACACCTACAGAGGTGCGATTGGTTACTTAGTTAGGTTGGGATTGGACTGTGTTGCGCTGTGTTGTGTTTGTATGTGAGGATGTTGTAGGTGGCCCCGTTCCCACGGTTGACACGCACCTACAGAGGTGCGATTGGTTACTTAGTTGTTGGGATTGGACTGTGTTGCGCTGTGTTGTGTTGTATGTGAGGATGTTGTAGGTGGCCCCGTTCACGGGTTTGACACACACCTACAGAGGTGCGATTGGTTACTTAGTTAGGTTGGGATTGGACTGTGTTGCGCTGTGTTGTGTTGTTATGTGAGGATGTTGTAGGTGGCCGTTCCACGGGTTGACACACACCTACAGAGGTGCGATTGGTTACTTAGTTAGGTTGGGATTGGACTGTGTTTTGCTGTGTTGTGTTGTATGTGAGGATGTTGTAGGTGGCCCCGTTCACGGGTTGACACACACCTACAGAGGTGCGATTGGTTACTTAGTTGTTAGGTTGGATTGGACTGTGTTTTTGCGCTGTGTTGTGTTGTATGTGAGGAATGTTGTAGGTGGCCCCGTTCCACGGGTTGACACACACTACAGAGGTGCGATTGGTTACTTAGTTAGGTTGGGATTGGAACTGTGTTGCGCTGTGTTGTGTTTGTATGTGAGGATGTTGTAGGTGGCCCCGTTCCACGGGTTGACACACACCTACAGAGGTGCGATTGGTTACTTAGTTAGGTTGGGATTGGACTGTGTTTGCGCTGTGTTGTGGTTGTATGTGAGGATGTTGTAGGTGGCCCCGTTCCACGGGTTGACACACACCTACAGAGGTGCGATTGGTTACTTAGTTAGGTTGGGATTGGACTGTGTTGCGCTGTGTTGTGTTGTATGTGAGGATGTTGTAGGTGGCCCCGTTCCACGGGTTGACACACACCTACAGAGGTGCGATTGGTTACTTAGTTTAGGGTTGGGATTGGACTGTGTTGCGCGTGTGTTGTGTTGTATGTGAGGATGTTGTAGGTGGCCCCGTTCCACGGGTTGAACACACACCTACAGAGGTGCGATTGGTTACTTAGTTAGGTTGTTGGATTGGACTGTGTTGCGCTGTGTTGTGTTTGTATGTGAGGATGTTGTAGGTGGCCCGTTTCCACGGGTTGACACACACCTACAGAGGTGCGATTGTATGTTACTTGCTACAGAGGTGCGATTGGTTATTAGTTGGGATTGGACTGTGTTTTGCGCTGTGTTGTGTTGTATGTGAGGATGTTGTAGGTGGCCCCGTTCCACGGGTTGACACACACCTACAGAGGTGCGATTGGTTACTTAGTTTAGGTTGGGATTGGACTGTGTTTGCGCTGTGTTGTGTTGTATGTGAGGATGTTGTAGGTGGCCCCGTTCCACGGGTTGACACACACGTACAGAGGTGCGATTGGTTACTTAGTTTAGGTTGGGATTGGACTGTGTTGCGCTGTGTTGTGTTGTATGTGAGGATGTTGTAGGTGGCCCCGTTCCACGGGTTGACACACACCTACAGAGGTGCGATTGGTTACTTAGTTTAGGTTGGGATTGGACTGTGTTGGCTGTGTTGTGTTGTATGTGAGGATGTTGTAGGTGGCCCGTTCCACGGGTTGACACACACCTACAGAGGTGCGATTGGTTACTTAGTTAGGTTGGGATTGGACTGTGTTGCGCTGTGTTTTGTTTGTATGTGAGGATGTTGTAGGGTGGCCCGTTCCACGGGTTGACACACACTACAGAGGTGCGATTGGTTACTTAGTTAGGTTGGGATTGGACTGTGTTGCGCTGTGTTGTGTTGTATGTGAGGATGTTGTAGGTGGCCCCGTTCCACGGGTTGACAACACCTACAGAGGTGCGATTGGTTACTTAGTTAGGTTGGGATTGGACTGTGTTGCGCTGTGGTTGTGTTGTATGTGAGGATGTTGTAGGTGGCCCCGTTCCACGGGTTGACACACACCTACAGAGGTGCGATTGGTGGTTAGTTAGGTTGGGATTGGACTGTGTTGCGCTGTGTTTGTGTTGTATGTGAGGATGTTGTAGGTGGCCCCGTTCCACGGTTGACACACACCTACAGAGGGTGCGTTTAGGTTGGATTTACTGTGTTGCGTTTAGTGGCCCGTTACGGGTGACACCTACAGAGGGGATTGGTTACTGTAGTTTGTGTTGCGCTGTGTTGTGTTTGTATGTGAGGATGTTGTAGGTGGCCCGTTCCACGGTTTGACACACACCTACAGAGGTGCGATTGGTTACTTAGTTAGGTTGGGATTGGACTGTGTTTGCGCTGTGTTGTGTTGTATGTGAGGATGTTGTAGGTGGCCCCGTTCCACGGGTTGACACACACCTACAGAGGTGCGATTGGTTACTTAGTTAGGGTTGGGATTGGACTGTGTTGCTGTGTTTGTGTTGTATGTGAGGATGTTGTAGGTGGCCCGTTCCACGGGTTTTGACCACACCTACAAGGTGCGATTGGTTACTTAGTTAGGTTGGGATTGGACTGTGTTGCGCTGTGTTGTGTTGTATGTGAAGGATGTTGTAGGTGGCCCGTTCCACGGGTTGACACACACCTACAGAGGTGCGTTACTTATTAATTGGGTTGGAATTTAGTAGGTTGGGATTGGACTGGTGTTGGCGCTGTGTTTGTGTTGTATGTGAGGATGTTGTAGGTGGCCCCGTTCACGGGTTGACACAACACCTACAGAGGTGCGATTGGTTACTTAGTTAGGTTGGGATTGGACTGTGTTGCTGTGTTGTGTTGTATGTGAGGATGTTGTAGGTTGGCCCCGTTCCACGGGTTGACACACACCTACAGAGGTGCGATTGGTTACTTAGTTAGGTTGGGATTGGACTGTGTTGCGCTGTGTTTGTGTTGTATGTGAGGATGTTGTAGGTGGCCCGCGTTCCACGGGTTGACACACACTACAGAGGTGCGATTGGGTTACTTAGTTAGGTTGGGATTGGACTGTGGTTTGCGCTGTGTTTGTGTTGTAATGTGAGGATGTTGTAGGTGGCCCCGTTCCACGGGTTGACACACCTACAGAGGTGCGATTGGTTACTTAGTTTAGGTTTGGGATTGGGACTGTGTTTTGCGCTGTGTTGTGTTGTTGACCACCTATTGGAGGTGTGTTGTAGGTGGCCCGTTCCACGGGTTGACACACACCTAGCAGAGGTGCGTGGATTGGTTACTTAGTTAGGTTGGGATTGGACTGTGTTTTTGCTGTGTTGTGTTGTATGTGAGGATGTTGTAAGGTGGGCCCCGTTCCACGGGTTGACACACACCTACAGAGGTGCGATTGGTTACTTAGTTAGGTTGGGATTGGACTGTGTTGCGCTGTGTTGTGTTGTATGTGAGGATGTTTGTAGGTGGCCCCGTTCCACGGGTTGACACACACCTACAGAGGTGCGATTGGTTACTTAGTAGGTTGGGATTGGACTGTGTTGCGCTGTGTTTTGTGTTGTATGTGAGGAAGTTGTAGGTGGCCCCGTTCACGGGTTGAACACACACCTACAGAGGTGGCGATTGGTTACTGTGTTGTGTTGTAATGTGAGGATGTTTTAGTTAGGACACACACCTTACAGAGTGGGATTGGACTGTGTTGCGGCGGCGTTTTGTTGTATTGTGAGGATGTTGTTGTTCCACGGTTTGACACACATCTTATGTGAGGACTTGTGTTGCGCTGTGTTGTGTTGTTGTATGTTGTGGTGGCCACGTGGTTACTTAGTTAGGTTGGATTGGATGTGTTGCCGCTGTGTTGTGTTGTATGTGAGGATGTTGTTCAGACAACACACACCTACAGAGGTGCGATTGGTTACTTAGTTAGGTTGGGATTGGACTGTGTTTGCGCTGTGTGTGTTTGTATGTGAGGATGTTGTAGGTGGCCCCGTTCACGGGTTGACACACACCTACAGAGGTGCGATTGGTTAGGTGCGATTGGGTTACGTTAGTTAGGTTGGGATTGGAACTGTGTTGCGCTGTGGTTTGTGTTGTATGTATGAGGATGAGGATTTGTAGGTGGCCCGTTCCACGGGTTGACACATCGGTCACCTACAGAGGTGCGATTGGTTACTTAGTTTAGGTTGGATTACTTTGGAGTTACTTTAGTTGCTTGGGATATTCATTTTTTTGTTGTCGACTTGTTGCGCTTGTGTTGTGTGTATGTGAATGTTTGTAGGTGGGCCGTTCCACGGGTTGTAGGTGCGATTTGACTTAGTTAGGTTGGGAGAGTGTTTGTATGTGAGGATGTTGCGTGTGGCCACGTTCCACGGGTTGACACACTGGGTCGCACCTACAGAGGTGCGATTGTTACTTAGTTAAGGTTGGGATTTGGACTGTGTTTTGCGCTGTGTTGTGTTGTTTTGTGAGGATGTTGTAGGTGGCCCCGTTCCACGGGTTGACAACACTACAGAGGTGCGATTGGTTTACTTAGTTTGGTTGGGATTGGACTGTGTTGCGCTGTGTTGTGTTGTATGTGAGGATGTTGTAGGTGGCCCGTTCCACGGGTTGACCCCCACACACCTACAGAGGTGCCTGCATGGACTGTGGTTTTGTTGGAGATTGGTGGTGGCCCCGTTCCACGGGGACACACCCCGTTACTTTGTTTAGTTGAATTGGACTGCGCTGAGGATGTTGTTAGGTGCCCGTTCCACGGGACAGAGGTGCAGATTGGGATTGGGACTGTGGTTGCGCTGTGTTGTGGTTTGTTGTGAGATGTTGGGTGGCCGTTCCAACGGGTTGACACACACTACAGAGGTGCGATTGGACATTCACTGTGTTGTGTTTGTTAATGTGACGGATGTTTGTAGGGTGGCCCCGTTCCACGGGGAACACACACCTAAGAAGGTGCGGAATTGGTTACTTAGTTAGTTTGGATTGGACTGTGTTGCGCTGTGTTGTGTTGTATGTGAGGATGTTTGTAGGTGGGCCCCGTTCCACGGGTTGACACACACCTACAGAGGGGTGCGGATTTTTGGGTTTTACTTTTAGTGTGGTTGGGGGATTGACTGGTGTTTGCGCTTGTTGTTTGTGTTTGTATGTGAGGAATGTTTGTAGGTGGCCGTTTTCCACGGGTTTGACACACCCTACAGAGGTGTTGTTACTTGTTTGGTTGTACTGTGTTGCGCTGTGTTGTGTTTGTAATGTGAGGATGTTGTAGGTGGCCCGTTCCACGGGTTGACACAAGTTCACCTACAGAGGTGCGATTGGTTACTTAGTTTAGGTTTGGGATTGGACTGTGTTTGAGCTGTGTTGTGTTGGTATGTGAGGAATGTTGTAGGTGGCCCGTTCCACGGGTTTTGACACACCACTACAGAGGTGCGATTTTGGTTACTTTGTTAGGTTGGGATTGGACCCTGTGTTGCGCTGTGTTGTGTTGTATGTGAGGATGTTGTAGGTGGCCCGTTCCACGGGTTGACACACATCTAACAGAGGTGCGATTGGTTACTTAGTTTAGGTTGGGATTGGACTGGTGTTTGCGCTGTGTTGTGTTTTGTATGTGAGGATGTTGTAGGTGGCCCCGTTCCAGCGGGTTGACACACACCTACAGAGGTGCGATTTGGTTACTTAGTTAGGTTTTGGGAATTGGACTGTGTTGCGCTGTGTTGTGTTGTTATGTGAAGGATGTTGTAGGTGGCCAGCCGTTCCACGGGTTGCAACATTCCTACAGAGGTGCGATTGGTTACTTAGTTAGGTTGGGATTGGACTGTGGTTGCGCTGTGTTGTGTTGTATGTGAGGATGTTGTAGGTGGCCCCGTTCCACGGGTTTGACCACACACGTCCCTACAGAGGTGCGATTGTTACTTAGTTAGGTTGGGATTGGACTGTGTTGCGCTGTGTTGTGTTGTATGTGAGGATGTTGTAGGTGGCCCGTTCCACGGGGTTGACACACACTACAGAGGTGCGATTGGTTACTTAGTTAGGTTTGGGATTGGAACTGTTTGCGCGTGTTGTGGTTTGTATTGAGCGATGTTTGTA
>JAJSRW010001306.1:0-33471 GCA_022414725.1 Microglena sp. YARC | reverse complement strand
GGTACACCAGCTTATGAAGTACCTGTACACCAGCTTATGAAGTATCGGGGTACATCCAGCGTTTACAGAATAACCGTGTCACACGCGGCTTTGAAGATAACGCGGTACACACTCTTTAGACAAAAATGCCACGCAGCCTTATGAAGTCCGGTACAGGCCAGCTTATGAAGGGTTTACCTGGATACCAGCTAATGAAGTCCGGTACAGCCAGCTTATGAAGTAAACCTGTAGCACCAGATTATTGCAATACCCTCTGTATGCACGCGAGTCTTGGCAAGATATAACAGTTTGGTACAGTTCCTTCCGGCTTATGAAGTACCGAGTACACTCCAAGCTATAATGAACCGTACGAAACGGTACATTCTGCCAGGCTTGATGAAAACAAGTTACCACAGCGGGTCAGGGAGTATTGGGCATTTCCAGCTTTAAAGAAGTACCTGTACACAAACGACTTCCATTGAAGTACCGGCTCACAAAGTCCAGCTTATGGAAGTTACCGTGTTTGTACAATCCAAGTTCTTTAGTGAAGTACCGGTGTACGAACCAGCTTATGAGCTACCATCGTAACACGCAACGTTTGCTTCAGGAAGTACACTGCCTAACCAAGGGCTACTTATGAAGTACCTGGTCACACCACTTTCACATCTTCAGCAGTCGAATTGTGCCTTCGGTCTGCAGCCTACTCAATAGAGTCTACGGGAATCAGATACTAGGACTCTCTCCAGCTAATTGTACATGTAACACCAGCTTCAGAAGTACATGTGGCCAAGCGGAACGCCGGAGCCTTATTGACAGTACGCGTATCACTCCGCTCAGAGATCTGATGAAGTGTATGTGTACACAAGCTATACAGATAGTACATGTCAAATTGGCCAGCTCTACTCGCACGTACGCTGAGGTACACTCAGGCTTAGTGAGTTACCGGTCCCAGCTTAATGCAAGACGCCGTCACATCCTAGCTTATCGGGAGTACGTTGGTACTCAGGTCCGTCCGGTTCAGCTTATGAGTACCGGGTTCATTCGCGCAGCGGGTATGAAGGTATTCCTGTACACCAGCTTATGAAGACCTTTAACCAGCTCAAATAACGTACACCGGCTTATGAGCTATACCGGTGTATCCACACCGCTATGAAGCTACCGGCTACACCAGCTTATGACAGTACCGGCATTTAACCAGTCAGGTATGAAGTACCGGTACACCAGCTTATGAAGTACCTGTTACACCTTAGATGAACCTGTACTTCACTTCCAGCTTCAGAATAACCGGTACCCGATGAAGTACCGGTACACCCAGCGGCTTTATGAAGTACCGGATCACCAGGCTATGATAGCTTGTACACCAGCTATGAAGCTGTACACCAGCTTTATTTAGTACCGTTACACCAGCTTATGAAGTACCTGTACAAAGCTTATGAAGTACCTGTACACCAGGCTTTTTATGAAGTACCTGTACGCCCAGTTCAGAAGTACTGCTGTACACCAGCTTATGAAGTACCGGTAGCACCAGCTTATGAAGTACCTGTAGCACCAGCTTATTGAAAGTACCTGTACATCGCAGCTTCAGCAGAATACCTGTCACACCAGCTTATGAGTACCGGTACACCAGCTTATGAAGTAACCTGTACACAGCTTTATGACAGTACGCGGTAACATCAGCTTTTGAAGTACCTGTACACCAAGCTTATGAAGTACCGGTACACCAGCTTATGAAGTACCGACACCAGCTTATGAAGTACCGTACACCAGCTTATGAAGTACCTGTACACCAGCTTATGAAGTACCGGTACACCCAGGCTTATGAAGTACCTGTTACACCAGCTTTCAGAAGTACCAGTACACAGCTTCAGGAGTAACGGTAACACCAGCTTATGAAGTACCTGTACACCAGCTTATGAAGTACCTGGTAACCGCTGAGTACCATCCAGCTTATGAGTACCTGTACACCAGTTATTGAGTACTGGTAGCACCAGCGTTTCAGAAGTACATGTACACCAGCTTATGACAGTACTGTACACCAGCTTATGAAGTACCTGTAACAGCTTATGGAGAGTACCTGTACACCACGTTATTAGCACCCGTACACCAGCTTCAGAAGTACCGGTACACCAGCTTATGAATACGTAACACCAGTTATGAGTACCGGTACACCAGCTTATGACAGACCTGTACACCACGCTTCGGAGTACCTGTACACCAGCTTATGAAGTTCCGGTAACCAGCTTATGAACCTGTACACCAGTTTGAGTACCTGTACCCAGCGTACAGAAGATACATGTACCAGCTTATGAGTACCGGACCCTTATGAAGTATCATTTAAACCAGCTTTCAGAAGTACATGCTACACCAGCTTATGACACAGTACCGGTTACCACCAGCTATATGATCACTTTGTACACCAGCTTATGAGCAGTTACCGGTACACCAGCTTATGAAGTACGCGGATATACGCTTATGAGTACCGGTACACCAGCATTTATGAAGTACCTGTACACCAGCTTATGATATACCTGTACACCAGCTCCAGTATAACCGGTACAACCGGCTTATGACAGACCGGTACACCAGCTTATGAGTACCGGTACACCAGCTTATGAAAGTACCGGGTATACCAAGCTTATGAAGTACCGGTACACCAGCTTATGAAGTACCTGTACACAGCTTATGAAGTTTAACCTGTTACACCAGCTTCAGAATAAGTCACCGGCCTTATACAGTACCGGTTACAACCAGCTTTGAGTACCGGTACCACCAGCTTATGAAGTACCCGGATCCAGCCTATGTACCGGTACCAGCTTAGAGAATACCGGTACACAGCTTATGAAGATACCGGATACACGCTTATTGTATGAAGTACCGGCATTACTCAGCTTATGAAGTACCGGTACGTACCAGCATATTAATACTCTACACCAGCCTATGAAGTACCTTGTACACCAGCTACAGAAGTTAGCTACACAGGAAAACCGGCTACACCAGCTTCAGAAGCACCAGCCTTTAATGAAGTACACCGGCTTCATGAAGTAAAACCATACAGAAAGTACAGGTGGGCTCAACGGCTTATGAAGTACCGGCATTACATCCCTTATGAAAGTACCACCTGAACTTATGAAGTAACGGTCAGCTGGAAGTGACCGGTATACCAGCTTGAGAAGTACCGGTTCACGGCTTTACGTAACTCCGTGTCGAACCGATTTCTTCAGCTTACGGCACTTAGTACCTGTACACCACATAGATGATGTGTGCTATGAGTTTACGCGTAACACCAGCTTACCTGTTACACAGCTTTATTGGACAGTACCTGGGCGGAATAACCGGTTACACCAGCACCTTATGTACCGGTAAGCTTATGAAGTACCGTACACCAGCTTATGAAGTACTGTACACCAGCTTATGAATACCCTTGAGCTTTCCAGAATAACGGTACACGGCTTATGAAGTACCTGTACACCGCTTATGAAGTATCCGGTAGCACAGCTTATGAAGTACCGGTACACCAGCTTATGAGTACCGAAGTACCGGGTACATACCAGCTTATGAAGTACCTGGTATAACCCTTATGAAGCTTATGGTACCCGAAGTACTGTGACCAGCGAGAAATATTATGAAGACCGGGTATAACCCAGCTTATGAAAAGTACTGTACACCATGTAACAGTTACCGTACACAGCTTAGAAGGTACCTGCTTATGAAGTACCGGTACACCAGCTTATGAAGTACCTGTACACCAGCTTTATGAAGTACTGTACCAGCTTATGAAGTACAACACCAGCTTATGAATACGTACGCCAGCTTATGAGTAGTACCGGTACACCAGCTTATGAAGTACCACTATGAAGTAGTCCAGCTTATGAAGTAGTACACCAGCTTTGAAGTACCTGTACACAGTTATGAAGTACCGGTAACAGCTTATGAAGTACCGGTACACCAGCTTCATGAAGTACCTGTACACCAGCTTATGAAGTACTGTACACCAGCTTCAGAAGTACCGGTACACCAGCTTATGAAGTACCTGTACACCAGCTTATGAAGTACCGGTACACAGCTTATGAAGTACCTGTACACCAGCTTATGTACAAGCTACCTGTACACCAGCTTTATGTACCGTGGTACCAGCTTATGAAGTACCGGTACACCAGCTTATGAAGTACCTGTACACCAGCTTATGAAGTCTGTACACCAGCTTATGAAGTACCTGTACACCAGCTTATGAAGTACCGGTACACCAGCTTATGAAGTACCGGTACACCAGCTTATAAAGTAGTACACCAGCTATGAGTATACACCAGCTTATGAAGTACGGTACACCAGCTTATGATAAGTACCTGTACACCAGCTTTCAGAAGTACCTGTACACCAGCTTTATGAGTACCTGTACACCAGCTTATGAAAGTACCTGTACACACCAGCTTATGAGTAGTACCGGTACACCAGCCTTATGAAGTACCGGTACACCAGCTTATGACGTACCTGTACACCAGCTTATAAGTACCTGTACACCAGCTTATGAAGTACCTCGTACACCCAGTCTTATGAAGTACCTGTACACCAGCTTATGAAGTAGTACAGCTTATGAAGTACCTGTACACCAGCTTATGAAGTACCTGTACACCAAGCTCAGAAGTACCTGTACACCAGCTTATGAAGTACCGTACACCAGCTTATGAAGTACCGGTACACCAGCTTATGAAGTACCTGTACACCAGCTTCAGAAGTACCTGTACACAGCTTATGAAGTATGGTACACCAGCTTATGAAGTACCTGTACTGTAACCAGCTTCAGAAGTACAGCTGTACACCAGCTTATGAAGTACCGGTACACCAGCTTATGAAGTACTGTACACCAGCTTCAGAAGTACCTGTACACCAGCTTATGAAGTACCGGTACACCAGCTTATGAAGTACCTGTACACCAGCTTATGAAGTACCTGTACACCAGCTTATGAAGTACCTGTACACCAGCTTATGAAGTACCGGTACACCAGCTTATGAAGTACCTGTACACCAGCTTCAGAAGTACCTGTACACCAGCTTATGAAGTACCGGTACACCAGCTTATGAAGTACCTGTACACCAGCTTATGAAACCTGTACCTGTACACCAGCTTATGAAGTACCGGTACACCAGCTTTATGAAGTACCTGTACACCAGCTTATGAAGTACCTGTACACCAGCTTATGAGTAGTACACCCTGTACACCAGCTTATGAAGTACACAGCTTATGAAGTACACCAGCTTATGAAGTACCTGTACACCAGCTTATGAAGTACCTGTACACCAGCTTATGAAGTACCTGTACACCAGCTTATGAAGTACCGGTACACCAGCTTATGAAGTACCGGTACACCAGCTTATGAAGTACCGGTACACCAGCTTATGAAGTACCTGTACACCAGCTTATGAAGTACCGGTACACCAGCTTATGAAGTACCTGTACACCAGCTTATGAAGTACCTGTACACCAGCTTCAGAAGTACATGTACACCAGCTTATGAAGTACCGGTACACCAGCTTATGAGTAGTACCGGTACACCAGCTTATGAAGTACCAGCGGTACACCAGCTTATGAAGTTATACACCAGCTTATGAAGTACCTGTACACCAGCTTATGAAGTAGTACACCAGCTTATGAAGTACTGTACACCAGCTTATGAAGTACCTGTACACCAGCTTCAGAAGTACCTGTACACCAGCTTATGAAGTACCGGTACACCAGCTTATGAAGTACCTGTACACCAGCTTATGAAGTACCGGTACACCAGCTTATGAAGTACCTGTACACCAGCTTCAGAAGTACCTGTACACCAGCTTATGAAGTACCGGTACACCAGCTTATGAAGTACCGGTACACCAGCTTATGAAGTACCGGTACATCAGCTTTTGAAGTACCTGTACACCAGCTTATGAAGTACCGGTACACCAGCTTATGAAGTACCGGTACACCAGCTTATGAAGTACCGGTACACCAGCTTATGAAGTACCTGTACACCAGCTTATGAAGTACCGGTACACCAGCTTATGAAGTACCTGTACACCAGCTTCAGAAGTACCTGTACACCAGCTTCAGGAGTAACGGTACACCAGCTTATGAAGTACCTGTACACCAGCTTATGAAGTACTTGTACACCAGCTTATGAAGTACCGGTACACCAGCTTATGAAGTACCTGTACACCAGCTTATGAAGTACCTGTACACCATCTTATGAAGTACCTGTACACCAGCTTATGAAGTACCTGTACACCAGCTTATGAAGTACCTGTACACCAGCTTATGAAGTACCTGTACACCAGCTTATGAAGCACCTGTACACCAGCTTCAGAAGTACCTGTACACCAGCTTATGAAGTACCAGTACACCAGCTTATGAAGTACCTGTACACCAGCTTATGAAGTACCGGTACACCAGCTTATGAAGTACCGGTACACCAGCTTATGAAGTACCGGTACACCAGCATATGAAGTACCGGTATACCAGCTTATGAAGTACCGGTACACCAGCATATGAAGTACCTGTACACCAGCTTATGAAGTACCTGTACACCAGCTTCAGAATAACCGGTACACCAGCTTCAGAATAACCGGTACACCGGCTTATGAAGTACCGGTACACCAGCTTCAGAATAACCGGTACACCGGCTTATAAAGTACCGGTACACCAGCTTATGAAGTACCGGTACACCAGCTTATGAAGTACCGGTACACCAGCTTATGAAGTACCTGTACACCAGCTTATGAAGTACCTGTACACCAGCTTATGAAGTACCTGTACACCAGCTTATGAAGCACCTGTACACCAGCTTCAGAAGTACCTGTACACCAGCTTATGAAGTACCAGTACACCAGCTTATGAAGTACCGTACACCAGCTTATGAAGTACCTGTACACCAGCTTCAGGAGTACCTGTACACCAGCTTATGAAGTACCGGTACACCAGCTTATGAAGTACCTGTACACCAGCTTATGAAGTACCTGTACACCAGCTTCAGAAGTACATGTACACCAGCTTATGAAGTACCGGTACACCAGCTTATGAAGTACCTGTACACCAGCTTCAGAAGTACATGTACACCAGCTTATGAAGTACCGGTACACCAGCTTATGAAGTACCGGTACACCAGCTTATGAAGTACCGGTACACCAGCTTATGAAGTACCGGTATACCAGCTTATGAAGTACCGGTACACCAGCTTATGAAGTACCTGTACACCAGCTTATGAAGTACCTGTACACCAGCTTCAGAATAACCGGTACACCGGCTTATGAAGTACCGGTACACCAGCTTATGAAGTACCGGTACACCAGCTTATGAAGTACCGGTACACCAGCTTATGAAGTACCGGTACACCAGCTTATGAAGTACCGGTACACCAGCTTATGAAGTACCGGTACACCAGCTTATGAAGTACCGGTATACCAGCTTATGAAGTTCCGGTACACCAGCATATGAAGTACCAGTACACCAGCTTATGAAGTACCTGTACACCAGCTTCAGAATAACCGGTACACCAGCTTCAGAATAACCGGTACACCAGCTTATGAAGTACCGGTACACCAGCTTATGAAGTACCGGTACACAAGCTTATGAAGTACCGGTACACCAGCTTATGAAGTACCTGTACACCAGCTTCAGAAGTACCTGTACACCAGCTTATGAAGTACCGGTACACCAGCTTATGAAGTACCGGTACACCAGCTTATGAAGTACCGGTATACCAGCTTATGAAGTACCGGTACACCAGCATATGAAGTACCTGTACACCAGCTTATGAAGTACCTGTACACCAGCTTCAGAATAATCGGGACACCAGCTTATGAAGTACCGGTACACCAGCTTATGAAGTACCGGTACACCAGCTTATGAAGTACCTGTACACCAGCTTATGAAGTACCGGTACACCAGCTTATGAAGTACCTGTACACCAGCTTATGAAGTACCGGTACACCAGCTTATGAAGTACCTGTACACCAGCTTCAGAAGTACCTGTACACCAGCTTATGAAGTACCGGTACACCAGCTTATGAAGTACCTGTACACCAGCTTATGAAGTACCTGTACACCAGCTTATGAAGTACCTGTACACCAGCTTCAGAAGTACCTGTACACCAGCTTATGAAGTACCGGTACACCAGCTTATGAAGTACCTGTACACCAGCTTATGAAGTACCGGTACATCAGCTTTTGAAGTACCTGTACACCAGCTTATGAAGTACCGGTACACCAGCTTATGAAGTACCGGTACACCAGCTTATGAAGTACCGGTACACCAGCTTATGAAGTACCTGTACACCAGCTTATGAAGTACCGGTACACCAGCTTATGAAGTACCTGTACACCAGCTTCAGAAGTACCTGTACACCAGCTTCAGGAGTAACGGTACACCAGCTTATGAAGTACCTGTACACCAGCTTATGAAGTACCTGTACACCAGCTTATGAAGTACCGGTACTCCAGCTTATGAAGTACCTGTACACCAGCTTATGAAGTACCTGTACACCAGCTTATGAAGTACCTGTACACCAGCTTCAGAAGTACCTGTACACCAGCTTCAGGAGTACCGGTACACCAGCTTATGAAGTACCTGTACACCAGCTTATGAAGTACCGGTACACCAGCTTATGAAGTACCTGTACACCAGCTTATGAAGTACCTGTACATCAGCTTATGAAGTACTGGTACACCAGCTTCAGAAGTACCTGTACACCAGCTTATGAAGTAGCGGTACACCAGCTTATGAAGTAGCAGTACACCAGCTTATGAAGTACTGGCACACCAGCATATGAAGTAGCGGTACACCAGCTTATGAAGTAACGGTGAACCAGCTTCTGAAGTAACTGTACACCTGCTTCTGAAGTAACAGTGCACCAGCTTCTGAAGTACCGGTACACCAGCTTATGAAGTACCGGTACACCAGCTCATGAAGTACCTGTACACCAGCTTATGAAGTACCTGTACACCAGCTTATGAAGTACCTGTACACCAGCTTATGAAGTACTGGTACACCAGCTTATGAAGTACCGGTACACCAGCTTCAGAAGTACCTGTACACCAGCTTCAGAAGTACCGGTACACCAGCTTATGAAGTACCGGTACACCAGCTCATGAAGTACCTGTACACCAGCTTATGAAGTACCGGTACACCAGCTTATGAAGTACTGGTACATCAGCTTATGAAGTACTGGTACACATGCTCATGAAGTACCTGTACACCAGCTTATGAAGTACCTGTACACCAGCTTCAGAAGTACCTGTACACCAGCTTATGAAGTAGCGGTACACCAGCTTATTATTAGCGGTACACCAGCTTATGAAGTACCGGCACACCAGCATATGAAGTAGCGTTACACCAGCTTCAGAAGTAGCGGTACACCAGCTTCTGAAGTAACTGTACACCAGCTAATGAAGTAACTGTGCACCAACTTCTGAAGTACCGGTACAACAGCTTCTGAAGTACCGGTACAACAGCTTATGAAGTAGCGGTACACCAGCTTATGAAGTAGCGGTACACCAGCTTATTATTAGCGGTACACCAGCTTATGAAGTAGCGGTACACAAGCTTATCAAGTACTGGAACAAAAGCTTATCCCACACCCTCCATGCACTACGTGCAACACACCATTCAAGGAGGATCAAAGACCTGAGCTGAAGTACTGTTTACTGTAGAAGCTGCAGGTGGGTGCGTGTGTGTGTCGATGGTCGTGGCATGGTGACCCATGCTGTGACCCTGGCAGCTATCATTCGCAGCATGCTTGTGTGGGATGCCATGCTGACATACAAGCATTCAAGACCTGAGCCCAAGTACAGTATACCTTAGACTATTTATGATTTCTCACATCATTACAACGGAGAATATTTGAGAGGAATTCATTTTTTGGGCGGAGCCCCCTCTTCAAGGGGGCGGGAGCCCCCAGGGTTCCCCCGTTGTCCGCTTGTCTGACCGAGACGAAGCCTGACACATCAGCCAACGGTCTCGTTATAACTCGCTTTCGTTGCCATATGTCGCTCCATTGCGAACACTTCCTGCCAATGTTTAGCGTCACTAGCGTCGCTGCATAGAACTTGTCTAATCAACTCCATGCTATACCACCCTCCTCTAATTCGAAATACTACTAGGGCTACGTGCGGCGTTCACAGGGTAGAACTAGGGCTAGAGCTGAGCAACATGCTCGGAATATGATTAGGGCTACGATTGGCGTTAGGGGGGTAGCGCTAGGACTAGGACTAGGGCTACGTGTGGCATTCGGGGGGTAGCGCTAGGAATAGGACTAGGGCTGAGCAACACGCTAGAATATGATTAGGGCTACGATAAGCGTTAGGGGGGTAGCGCTAGGAATAGGACTAGGGCTGAGCAACACGCAAGAATATGATTAGGGCTACGATTGGCGTTAGGAGGGTAGCGCTAGGACTAGGGCTACGAGTGGCGTTTGGGGGGTAGCGCTAGGAATAGGAATATGGCTAAAAGTGGCGTTAGGGGGGTAGCACCAGGAATAGGCCAAGGGGTACGCGTGGCGTTCAAGGGGTAGCGCAAGCGCTAGGGCTAGGACTTCGCGCTAGGAATAGGACTAGGGCTACGCCTGGCGTTCAAGGGGTAGCGCAAGCGCTAGGGCTAGGACTTCGCGCTAGGAATAGGACCAGGGCTACACCTGGCGTTTGGGGGTAGCGCTAGGACAAGAAATGCGCATGGGAATAGGAATATGGCTAAAAGTGGCAATAGGGGGGTAGCGCTAGGACAATGACTAGGGCTACACGCTAGGACTAGGACTATGCGTGGCGTTCGGGGGTAGCGCGTCGTACTGGGGTTGCACCGAGTCACTCATATGCGACCCGTTGCACAAAACAAAAAGAGTGACACATGCAACATCTTGCCTCAAAAGTGTAAGGTCCTCTATGTTAGGGGGTTTATTTTCAGCTAAAAGCAGCAGCTTCTAGGCAGCTCCCGTGACTGGCTATTGATCCACACCAAATGTAGCCTAGTGCACCTTGAAGCAGAAACAATTAGCTCTTCTCTGTTCTTCATTTCTGCTAGAAGCAGCAGCTTCTAGGCAGATCCCCTGACTGGCTATTGATCCAAACCAAATGTGGCCTAGTCCACCTTGAAGCAAAAACAATTGGCTCTCCACTGTTTTTCGTTCCGGCTAGAAGCAGTAACTTCTAGGCAGCTCCCCCGACTGGCTATTGATCCAAACCAAATGTGGCCTAGTGCAATTTGAAGGATAAACAATTGTCTGTCCTTCCCTTTTTTTCTTTTCGGCTACAAGCAGTAGCTTCTAGGCAGCTCCCTTAGCTGGCTAATCAGCCAAACCTAAAGGAGCCTGGTGCACATTGAAGCTGATGTTATCAGCTTTCTATCGCTTCAAAACTATTCGGGTTTAGCTCAATGACTGGCTCAAGGAGCTGCCTAGAAGATAATGCTTGAAGTCGAAAATAAAAACTCTGCTATGGCAAGCAAGGCGTGGCGTACATCTGTTTTTCTTTTCAGCTACTAGCAGCAGCATCTAAGCAGCTCCCTGGGCCAGCCACTGGGTTAAGCGCTAGAAGCTCTAGAATTTAGCCAGCCACTGGGCCAATTGAGCCAGCCACTGGGCTAAGCGCTAGAAGCTCTAGAAGCGCAGCCACTGGGCCAATTGAGCCAGCCACTGGGCTAAGCGCTAGAAGCTCTAGAAGCGCAGTCACTGGGCCAATTGAGCCAGCCACTGGGCTAAGCGCTAGAAGCTCTAGAAGCGCAGCCACTGGGCCAATTGAGCCAGCCACTGGGCTGAGCGCTAGAAGCTCTAGAAGCGCAGCCACTGGGCCAATTGAGCCAGCCACTGGGCTAAGCGCTAGAAGCTCTAGAAGCGCAGCCACTGGGCCAATTGAGCCAGCCACTGGGCTAAGCGCTAGAAGCTCTAGAATTTAGCCAGCTACTGGGCCAATTGAGCCAGCCACTGGGCTAAGCGCTAGAAGCTCTAGAAGCGCAGCCACTGGGCCAATTGAGCCAGCCACTGGGCTAAGCGCTAGAAGCTCTAGAAGCGCAGCCACTGGGCCAATTGAGCCAGCCACTGGGCTAAGCGCTAGAAGCTCTAGAATTTAGCCAGCTACTGGGCCAATTGAGCCAGCCACTGGGCTAAGCGCTAGAAGCTCTAGAATTTAATCTAGACAGCTGATTATGTCGGTTTTAATGTGCATGAGGTTGCTTTAGGTTTGGCTGTTTAGCCTGCCAGGGGAGCTGCCTAGAAGCTACTGCTTGTAGCCGAAAAGAAAAGCAGTGAAGGCACGGCGGCCATTAGTCCATGGCTTTAATCCGACAGGTATGGGGGAGCTAGCTCCCACTAACCTAACCCCTAAACCTCCCTATACCCTAAAAACACCTAAACCTTCAATTATAAACCTAAACCCCTAAACCCTCTCAACTTAAGTGCGGTCTAGCTTCCCCCCTCCCTTCCCACCAGGACAAGATCGAGCTTGTTGCTGACGCCCCGGTTTTTGGTAGCTAGCTTGGGGCTATCTACAAATAAATAAAGCACGCACAGAGCCTGCCTCTCCTTCCCTGCCATGCACCTTCCCACCAAGACAAGTTTGAGCTTGTTGCTGACGCCCTGAGCATGAACACCGACGAGGTGAAGATTGAGCTGCATGAGGGCATGCTTAACGTGAGACTTCCTCACACTCATCTGGTCATGGCTTTGAACCGCCCTCACTTCCTTGCTAATGACAGACAACCAGAGGACGCACTTCTTTGCGTTGAAGTTTGCCACTGTTGCTAATGGAGCTGGTAGGAAGCTGCTCTTCATAGCCCAAACAAGCAAAAGTTAAGGGGCGGCGCACATACGTTCATGGCTTCTAAGCGACAGCTGCCCTCACCCCCTTGTCAATGGCATCCATCTGATGGTGGGCAATAACTCTGATTGCCGCACCAACTGCCCTCCGGAAGTATCACGTCTCTTTGAAGGATCGAGCCTGACAGGATCCGGGACTGACCCCCGAACCATCCCGGCACATTTAAGGCTTCAAACCGACAGCCTCTCTTACTTCCTTGTCCATAGCATCCATCAGTTGACTGGCTACCAGAGGCACCGGTGCTTTGCGTAGAGGCTTGCCACTTTTAAGCTCAGTATGCTGCAGCTCAACAATCTTGCGAGCTAGGTTGTAGAGCTTGATGTCCCACTTGCAAAACTCCTCAGTGATCTTCATCGTTTCATAGTCTAGACTGCTGGGGTTCAATAAACCATTTGGTTCTGAGCCAGCCTCCTTTGTGATCAGTTTGGGGTCTATGTCATACACCTTTTTCATGGCTTCTGTGAAAAGGTCCAATCTACTCGCGATGCCTACCACACCGAAGTTGTGCAGCAAATTGAATTCGGCCATTTGATAGTGTTCCTCAGTTCCCTGCAGGGCAAAGTCACATCCATGTTGGTCACTCTTGCAGACCATGGAGAGGTCGGTGGATGTGCTCCTGAAACTTTCCCCACCCAGCATCCTAGTCTGTATGTTATCAAGACCCAGAGTGTCTCCTCCTTTTGACATCTCACGTATGAAAGAGGGGAAATCGCTGCAACCTCCTTTGCAGACGCTCTTCAGCATGTCCGGGTGCATTTGCTGTAAGTAGTAGTAGTGGGAGAGGAGCCTTGAGATAGGCTCCCTCATAAGTGTGACATAGGTGCAACCCTTCTCAGCGAACATGCAATACCCATATGGAACGTGGCCGATGACAAAGCGGATACGAGCTCCATCATGCGAGGCAAGGTTGGCCAATGCAAGGCGAGCGTTCGAGCCTGGGCCCACTTGTAGATGTGTGTAAAAGCACCCCACATGCATGTGCTGGCGGCTCAGTAGGCGCTGAATGGCAGTTTCGGTTGAAAAGCCACCACGCCTGATGTATTCGTCGACCATATTGTGGAAGAGGGTGGCGTTTCTTTTCACTACTTCCACATTTGGGGTATCAGTAACGTCCACTCCCATGCTGCCCGTTTTCTCAATAGATTGCTTGATATTCTCTAGGATGCTTGTGGCGCCAGTCTTGGGAATGTGGATAAAGACAAAAGGGGATTTTACACTTTGTTGTCTGAGGAAGGTGTAATCACCCTGGTACTTGAGAAGCAACTTGTCTTCAAGGAAGTCATCATGGGAGCATGCTGTGCCTTTTGATGTGCACGGAGGAACCCAAGCCCTCTCCAACCTGTTCGCATGGAAGCGGGGAGTGCATGCTTGACTGGCTGGGCTAGGGTTCGAAAGCTAGCTGGAAAATTCGCTTGCTAGCGGCAATTAGAGGACGGGACAACATTATGAGAATCACAAATCGACAACAGACTGACTAATCAAATCGGGAGCTAGCAGGAAAAATCGAATGATGGCGGTAATTAGAGGGCGGGTCAACAGCATGAGAATCGCAAATCGGCAACAGACTTATTGGTCAAATGGAAAGCTAGCAGGAAAATTATAATGATGACGATCATTAGAGAAGACGGGACAACAGTGGGAGAATCGCAGCAGTAGAAGAGAGTCCAGTCGACCAGGAGATTACCAGATGGGGAGAGGTTGGGTTGTTGCGATGCCCATGTGTAGATGACCCATAGGAAGATGCACATGCACGCCGAGCCGGCGAGGAAGGAGAGCGGCTGCCGGGCCCTTGACCATGTCTTTGTTGGTGCGGGAATTCCTTCGTTGGAACTACTCCTTCTACGGGATAACTTCGGCGGCATTTTTGACGTTAAACAGAAGAGGAAGAACAAGTCCTACGCGGGAAATTGGCGGAGTGTGTCGGAAACGGAGCGAAAGGCGGCATCTATAGAGCTGACCGAAGCGAGTTAGGGCGTGTTTAGTTGCACGACCGTTGGATTGCGTGTCAGGCTTCAATTTTTTGGCGGAGCCCCCTCTTCAACGGGGCGCGGGCCCGGGGCGCGGGCCAGGAAAAACTAAATTAAGCTTGCGATTGTTTGCTCAGAATGGCCAAACGAGCTTCACGTCAATATTGTGACCTGGTTTCCGACGAGGGCGAGGGTGGGAGTCCAGGCCAAACAGAGAAGACCATCGTCACGCCACGCAGGGCGAAGGTGAGGCAACCGAAGCATTACAACAACAGCGGAAGGAGTGGCCCGCTCAGCAGCTCTGCCCACCCTCGCCCTCGTCCCCGCCTAGTGCACCTTGAAGCAGACAGAGCAGAGCTGCGGGTAGGTGTGGCGTGGGCACGTACGCATATGGGCTCGGGCGCACGGGGGTATGGGCATGGACATACCCATGCCCATACCCATGTTGTCCTTTCCCTTGCTAGTTGTCTGCTGCCCATGGTATGACAGTCTTTTCAACTCAGCACCATGAAAGCGACGCATGGCAAATTGTGCCACTTGGTGCGACCCCAGTGCGACGCGCTGCCCCCCGAAGCGTTCGAGGGCACAGCGCTGAGCCCGGGGGGGTCGTGGGGACATTTCTGACTAGTTCAGCCGGACCCATGCATTACCATTTTGACAGTTTCGCATGGATGCTGGGTTCGCCTCGGTGGCCTGATGGTTCATATATACCATGCCCCTACCCCAGCACCAACGCCAACCCGACCCAGGCCCCCCCTACGCCCTGCCCCCCCCACACACACCCCCACCCCCACCCCCACCCCCACCCCCACCCACCCACCCACCCACCCAAAGATTTCACAGTCATACATATGCTTGGATTGCATACACATGCTTGGATTGCAAGCACGAGCATGGATGTTTGCTTTGATTTCACAGTCATACACATTCTTGGATTGCATACACATGTATGGATGTTTGCTTTGATTTTACAGTCATACACATGCATGGATGTTTGCTTTGATTTCACAGTCATACACATGCTTGGATTGCATACACGTGCATGGATGCATGTATGTGTATGCATGTATGTATGCGTATGCATGTTTGTATGTGTATGTACGTATATATTTGCTTTGATTTCACAGTCATACACATGCTTGGATTGCATACACGTGCACGGATTTTGGAGCCTATTAAAAAATGCGATGATAATTGCAAAATTAAATTATCACTGTAGCATGAACTTCGGGCGTCCGTCGGTAAAACCATTGTTTGGGGTTCAGTTCATTAGTGTCTTTTCTCTGTAGCCCCTCCTGGTATCGTGGTTGGGCAAGTCCCTTAAGCCCATTTGGTCTACCCCTGGACTGTAACAGCATAAAACAGAATTTGTGTCACACTGCAAATTGGGGGGGGGGGGGGGGGGGGGGGCTGAACACCCTTTATTTCTGCACCCCTGCAGCACCCCTCTCACTCTTAATGCACCCATTCAAGCCCAATACAAGTGGGGCTTAGACCCTAAATCTGAAATGTCATTCAGTCTGGTCCATACCAGGGATATTTTTTCTCGCTATACATAGCGATCGCTAGTTTTGACCCCGTTTTGGAGAAATTAACGCTGTAAAAAAGAAAGATTTTTTTTTTGCCCCAAATGGCCCCTAATTGCCCCAAAAAGCTACAAAAAGCTATGAAAAGCACTAATTCGCTGTCCTGGAGGAGGCTTACGACCATGAAGCTAGAAAAAACCCACTTTCAGATTTGAAAAAAAATCACTGGTCCATACCTAGTTATTTAGGACTTCAAGAATGATAGGAGTCGACTGATCCAGACTGTAACAACATACATAGAGCCTACAAACACTGTTTGCTTGTTGTGAGACGCGTCACCATTCTGTCTCTGCATGGCGACGCATGGGTCTGGCTAAACTACATAAACATAAATGCCCCTGCAAAACCCCAGGGCTCCACGCTTCGCGGGGTTTGGGGGGCAGTGCGTCGGACAGGGGTCGCACCGAGTCGCTCAATGTGCAAGGCGCCGCACGAAAAAAACGGTGCCTACATGCTTTGCTTCTTCCATATATCTTAACCCTCTCACCCAGCCACCACCACGCACACACACACCCTCCACACCCACACACCGTGGGCCCACTGCTGCAATAACATGGGTACCGTATGTGCACAAGTAATTGGGAAACCGGTTTCGAGTCCAACCTGAGTCGGTCTGAGCTGGCTCGCTGTTGCCAAGTAATTTCTATAGTCTGATGTACTAGGAAACATGAAGGCCACCTGTTTTATCAAATTCACTTTTGAGTACACCATGCGAAAGGAAATTGTAATCCGTTTCACATTATTCACTTACTTTTCATTGGATGTTCATCATTATTGAATCATTCGCCGTGACAGCTTGGACAAACATATAATTTTAACTTGGTTTCAATTTGGCTAGGAACCGTTTTTATCCAGCCTACCTTTGGCTCTAAAAAGGAATTGAATTGTAGCATGTTTTTGGCGGACCCCCCCTTCTGGGGGGAGGGAGCCCCCAGGGTTACCTATTTGTCCGCCCGACTGACCGACCAACCGACCGACCACCAGCCTGACAGGCTGACACGCCAGCCAGCTGTCTATTAACTAACTGCCTTCGGACAGCTCCAGTCCATCTCCACGTATCGTTCCGTTGCCTGCGCACCCCGCCAATTTTCCGCATGGCTTGTGAAGCTGCATAGAACTTGTTATGCAGGCCTACATGGCATGTTATCAAGATCACCTGTCTCACGTTATCAAGATCACCTGGCACACGCTTGTGCATGTTCAGCTGAGCTACAACTTCTATCCTACCCCTCGTTCTCTAATATAATTAGAATAAGTCAGAGAGCACCATCTAAGTGCCTGTGTCCCTGTGTGTATGTTACAGTCCAGCGTTAGGCCGAATAGGCTAAAGGGACTTGCCCAACCGTGATAGGATGGGCTTAAAAAGAAAAGGCATTGATGAACTGAACCCCAAACAATCGTTTTACCGACAAGGGCCCTGAGTTCGTGCTACAGTGTTCATTTAATTATACAATATAATTAAATCGAAATCTCATCTAGGAACATGTACCGTACATACTGTCGAAAATGTACAGCCATATATGGCTCTTAGTTTTTATTTTCAGCTACGAGCAGCAGATAGTAGAGAAAAAAGGAATCCTGTTATTAGATGACAGCACTATGCCTTGGACATTGCTCACACATTTTCATCTACATAAGTGATATGTACACAATCAGATTGGGAAAGAGGTTTCAGGCGCACTGAAAACAGGTGATGGGCCATGAAGAAGGAAGCCAGGAAGAAGAAGTGGATAGAAACCTGCTTACATTTCTCACTTAACTCAGCTCAAATAATAAAAATAGCTGGTGGACTGTAACAAAGTCATCCAAGTTGGTGAAAGATTAAAGTACACAATTACCAAACAGCTACACATTGTCTTCTCTTACAATCAGCCATGATACAGATAAGATACAGTCGGCTTGCCATAATACAGATAAGGTACAAGTGTCACACACACAATGCCTTATTTACAACTCGACTCCTGAGTGCTCGAGGATACCCTTCTTGTCAACCAGCTCCTGGGCAGTGAAACCAGCCACAGCAATCATAGCCAAGCGGCCATTGTTCAGCTCCTTAGTCTGCATTTCCAGCAGCTCATCAGGATCTTCAGGGGCCAAGCCCAGAGGATCAAAGTACAAGTTGCCCATAACATAGTCAGCCTTCAGGGTGTTCATTCCCTCCGAGTCTGAGCCAATAGGGGGGGACCATCCAATGGCCACACGATAGGACTCAGCCAAACCAATAGCAATGAGCAAAGGCTCCCAGAAGCCCATGCGAATCTGCTGGAATTGGGTGATGGCAGGGCCTGCGTGGGATGGGGGGGGGGGGGGGGGGGGGGGGGGGGCGTGTAAAGATGGATAGCTTTTCGCATGTATAGTTGTTTGGTTATTGTGAAGCTTAGTCATTGTTGACGCAGCCTTGTGCATTATCGTGATTTAATAATATATAGCCTACTTGTAGTGCTTTAAATTTTATGCTTGCAGATGCTTGCATCATTTTTTGCGCATCAATATATACCACCATCTTAGCAGAAATCAAGTGGTATATAGGAAATATATGGACCCATCCAGCAATCCATATGCAGCTGGGACCAATTTAGGAGTAATCTAATATATTTCAACTTATGTATGTGACTTGTTCACCAGTATATACCAATGATCAAGTTAGCTGTCCCACCAGTATGCATGGACCAACATATCATATTATATCATACAAACTGCAGAACATGATGTTCTATATAAATGATAACTTTGACCCAATCAGCCTGCTAGTATCATATGATATCGTATGATATAAGATGACATGATAACGTGCTGCCCTGCCCAACTCACCAGTGATGTCGCCTTCGAAGTTAATGAAGGCAGGGATGTCCTCCACCTGTTCTCCAACGAGAAAACCCACGGTAGCAAGCATGGCTACTCGGCCATGGGTAAGCTCAGACTCCCTCCACCTGTGCACACGGTTACAAGTTGAATTTTCACTCATCAGCTGAGCTAATGGGCCACTGTTCCCTACGCACAACTACTGTAGTGCTGTATCACTCCCTCAGATCATTCATAGAGAGATGAAGAGAGGGGTGAGACATAGAGGGGAGAGGGAGAGGGAGAGAGGGGGAGATAGAGGGAGAGAGGGGAGAGGGGGAGATAGAGGGGGAGGGGAGAGGGAGAGATAGAGGGGAGAGGGGGAGATAAAGGGGAGAGGGGGAGGGGGAGATAGAGGGGAGAGGGGGAGATAGAGGGGAGAGGGGAGAGGGGAGATAGAGGGGAGAGGGGAGAGGAGAGAGGGAGAGGGGGAGGGGGAGGGGAGGGAGGGGGAGAGGGAGGGAGGGGGAGAGGGAGGGGGAGAGGGATGGGGAGAGGAGAGGGAGGGTGAGGGAGAGGGAGGGATCAACGTTTTAATTTAGGCAAGGTCCAACTTCGTGGTGTAGCCCAGTCCAACCCGAACTACCTCCGCCTACACTCGCCCAACCATCCTTGTCACCACTTCCATTTTTGCTGAAGATGCAACAAATCGAGCACGTTCGAGTGCACGAAGTAAGATTCTAGCTACTCTGTATTGCTGACAGCTGCTGACAGCATCAAAAATATCTTCCTTTGCGAACCTCCGTCCGTTCCTGTCACCTTCCTTCCGCATTAAACTGCTTCCAGCACGCGCGATATGATGCAACCACAGTCAATCCCTCCATCTCAGTCAGTCAATCCCTCAATCTCAGTCAATCCCTCCATCTCAGTCAGTCAATCCCTCAATCTCGTATCATCAAACCAGGACGTTTGGTTACATGAACGTACCTGCGGATTTCGACGACAGGAACGCTGGCATCGACCAGACCGACCGGGTCGAACACGTTGGGGAAGGGGGCGGAGATGCCGGGCAAAGTCTTCAGATCTGCGGTGGGAGATGAATAGAGGGAACTGATCAGCTTCTGAAGGTAACATTTGCAAGTAACGTTAGAACATAAACTGGTTCGAGTTGGGTTTCAGGGGCGGAGGGAGGGTGACCAGCGCAGACGTCAAGCTTTGTAAGGATCGGGGTGCAGATCCCTTCGTCTCGTTGGAGACGCCATAAAAAACGCAACGTCCCCACGACACATTTGCTCCAACAGATAAAGCAGAGCTACTTACTTCATTAGTTTCTTTTGAAGGCCCTATCTATTTGATGAAATCGACGGAATTGAGGGATACAAATGGGTGCGCGGACATATTATCAGGCCAGCGTAACAGGCGCGATGAAACCATCATGTGGAATTGAGACCAACTTGCACGAACTCACAGGTCATGGAATCTTGGCCCCCGACAGCCTTGGTCGTCACGCCACGGCGGGTCACAGCGTTGTTCATGAGCTTTAGAGACATTTTGATGTGGGTGGGAGTACTGGCAGGGTTGACAGTGATATATGTTTGGGGAGAGTATGGGCACCCGGGGCATTTGCTCGATACTTATACCGTTTCTAAGACCCGGGGTTCAAGCCAAGCTCAGGAAGCCACACAGACGTGTATTCACGTCGACCACACACGTCGCGTTCTTACTATGGAACGTTTTATTTTTATTCTCCGGGTTTTTTTCGGGTTTGTTTTTACGGGGACGTTTTCAGTCGCCATCCGCATCCGCCATCCGCATCCGGTCTCCTCGTCTCTCATGTGCCAGGGGGGCGTAGGAGTGCCCAAGTCGTTCACACCCTCACCTGGTTTACAATACGGAGTGTCATGTACGGCTTATCTGTCATCTTACGCGCCTGATCGCTGCTTTAAGGGTATTCGGCGTATTCTTGCAGATGCATGTGGTGTATGAGGAAATCGTGTTGTCCGATTGGGGAATCTCATGGTTATATCCGTATGATACACCACAATTCACCCCCCTTTCGAAGGTCCGACGCCCACCTCCTGTCTGAGATGTGCACGTCCGGCCGAGCCAGCCCCCTCCTAGCGATGGTTTCCATCATGCGCCAGCCCGGGATCTAACCCGCGTGGTACTGGTCAAGGCCCCAACTTCCGTCCAGTCGATCCACTCGACCAAGCTCGAAACCAAATGTGGTGTATGAGGAAAACATGTTGTCCGATTGGGGAATCTCATGGTTATATCCGTATGATACACCACAACTGTGGTGGATAACGATCCTCCCACTGAGTTGCCACGCGGTGGTTACGACTTTCCGACAGATGACGAACGACTTCTGTAGGCAGTTGAAACCGAGCGAATTGACCTACTGATCAGTGTCTGATCAGCTACTCGGGAATACCTAAAACGAGGGTTCCATTAGGGTCTAGACGCGCTGGAAGCGGGAAGTGAGTCTTAAGCCGTGCTTCTGACTCTTAGGGCCGTCTAAACTCCTGAGATCATTTCTTAGGCTTCCAGTTACAAGACACTCCGTGTTACAAGGTATTCATATACCACAATTGGTTTCTTGAGCCTGGTCGCGCTTTCAAACCGCGCCACTCGCTTTACTCCCACCCCCGACGTCCCCTCGAGCCCACCATCACCGAGTATGGCCTCTTCTTCAGCCCAAGCTGCTGCGGCTCCACCTTCTGAGGTCCCGGATGTTGACGACATGGACCACGAGGAGCTCGTCCAGCAAGTCAAGGCTTGGGAGCTGCACAAGCTCTCCAAGGAGAAAAGAAAAGGCGCTGGAGGGCCGGCACCTTCGCCTCCCGACCTTTCAGCTACCGAGAAGGAGCTGAAGGAAGCGCGGATGGCTGTCAAAGTCAATGGCAAGAAGGTCGCCACAAGGCCTGACTCCACGCCGCTTGGCAAGGCTGCCGTGCACGTTGCCCTCGTGGAGAAGGACAGGGTTATCGCTAGCCTCGAACTTCTTCACCATCACGAGGCCGAGGCCACCGCATCCAAGCACCTTGAGGAGATGGCTCGGCTCCAAATGCGAATGAGGGATGCCGAACAGGAGACACTTCGAGTTTCCGCTCTCCTGAAGGCCCAGCAAACGCCCCCCGCTGGACCACCTGAGGGCCCCGCTGCTGGATCGCCTGCAACGCCCCCCGCCCCCGCTGGACAACCCGCGGCCCCCACAGCTGGACTGCCTGCGGGCCCCCTGCTGATGGATCGCCTGCTGCTGGCCAGCCCGCTGCTGAAGCGCCCGCTGCAGGACCGCCCGCTGTTGGCCCTCCCGCTGGACCTCATTCGGACGCTTTAATGGCTCTACGTGCCCAGATTGAGCTGCTGGAGGCCAAGGCCAAAGTGGCTGAGCTACAAGCTGCGGCAGCTAAGGTAGAGTCACATGTTTTGCCCTTGGTCCCGAGGCCCTTAGTTGGCAAGTATGAACGTCCATCCCTTTGGACTGGGGTAGAAGACAAGAAGCTCCGAGGGGTAGGATTTGGTGGAAGTTGCTAGAGTCATATTGCACGTTGCACCATATGTTAGTACCATCCAACATACCAAACTTTCTTTGGTGGGGTAGCTGCCGAGTGGCTAGACCACCTCATGACCGCGTCACCGGCCATTACGTGGGCTGAGATAAAAACTCAGTTCCTAAACTTCTATGACCCCTACCATGCTGACGACGACATCAATGCACGCCAACGGCTGCATGCCAACTCGATTCGGCAGACCTCGACGGTTAGGCATTACGCTATGGCTTTCCAAAACGAAGTGCGCATTGCCGGGGTATGCAATTGGATGATCAGCTAGTTCTGTTTCGGTTTGGTCTGATTCCAACCATCGAGGCACGATGCCGCAGACGTACTGCTGCACAAGGAGGCCGATTTTCCTCTTTAGACGAGCTTGTCGAACATGCTGCTGCCATTGAAACTGAACTTGCTGCCACCAAAACACCAACCCCTACCTCGGCCATGTACGTTCAGGCAAAAGGCAAACGGCCTGGTGGACCTCACGAGGGGTCCACCCAGCACAAGCACAAGAAGGGCACGGCCCAGACTCCAGCTGCAACGGGCCCGCCGCCCTTTTCCAGCCCTGCGGACAGCTACAATTTGCTGAAAAGCATAAGTGGAAGCAGGCTGACGGTCAGCCCTGGACACCGGATGCTATTAAACTAGCTAAGGAGGGTAACTTATGTTACAAGTGTGGTACGAAGCGCACGGCCGCTACAGCCACTGCCCCCTCCAAGTGCCCTAGCTACCCTACCGTTAGGAAGTAGGATGTAGGTTTGCTTGTAGACATAGATAGGGATGTTCTTTTTCAGTTTCCGTCCCCTACTATCTGTGTAACACCATCTACAGCACAGACCACATCCCCTCCTTGCCTTCCGACCCTGCCCCCGCCTCCTGCCATTCCATGCATATCTGCTTGCACAACAGCTTGTGTCCACGCGGACCAAGCTACCGCACACTTTGAGGCCACCCTATCGGGGGTATCTGGCAAAGTTCTCATTGACAGTGGAGCAGACTCTGTCTTCGTAGACGCAGAGTTCTGTGCTAGGGCAGGTTTAGCCACCTTTACGGGCTCACCAGTCATGGTGCGGGTAGCTGATGGATCCCAAGTCCTCACTACTACGAGAACGAGTTTTGTCCTGAACTTAGGCAAACATAGGTCAGAAATTAAATCTGCTTATGTCCTCCCTACGCTAGGGCCGGCACCACCGCACTTCTCGGAAGAAGTTGGATGATGCAGACGGGGTGCTGCATTGGTTTTGAAGAGACACGTCTCAGAGCCAGTTTCAAAATAGCTAAAAAGCATAAACCTAGAGTAGCAGTCGAACTGTACTCCACCCGACTCGAGTCGGAACCTCTCTCCATCAAGGAATTGGTTGCTTTATACTTTGGCACGTATCGAATTTTTTGACACAGCACAGCGAAAACGCCAGGAGTCCTGTCTAACAGAGCACTTAAAAAGTTTATCCGCAAATCAAAACAAAAACTCAATTGTTTCGAAGTCCTAGTCACATCAGTGGACCAAGACGACGATGCCTTTACAATTCGAGTAACGGCAGCACAAGCAAACACGGTGCAAACAAACGAAACACGAACGGATAATCTCGGGTTGCGAAACGGACTTTAAAAAAGGTCTTCGCCCCGGCGGACAAGATTTCTGACCTTAGGGCTGACACCCCATTCGTATGCCCCCTCACGGAGGCGGCATCCCCAAAATTCTCTCGAGGACACCGGTTGTCCCCCGCAGAACTGCTAGAGGTCCAAAACCAAGTTAAAGACTTGTTGGCCAAAGGCTACATCAGCCCTAGCTCGAGCCCGTGGGGCGCACCAGTCCTTTTCATCGCCATACCCGATGGCTCTTGGAGGATGGCTATCGACTATCGTAAATTGAACAAGGTCACGGTACCAAATCGCTATCCCCTCCACGAATTGACGATCTGTTTGACTCAGTTCGAGGAGCTAGTGTGTTTCTCAAATCTGGATTTACGTAATGCGTACCACAACATACGGTTACATGATTCAGACGTCCCGAAAACTGCGTTCATAACCCCGATGGGACTCTATGAATTCAAGGTTCTCCCTTTTGGGCTAGCAAATGCACCCTCGGCCTTTACAAAAGTCATGAAACACCGTGTTTCAGAGATTTAATTGGCAAATTCGTCGTCATTTACTTGGATGATATTCTCATCTACAGCAGTAATGATGAAGAACACGAAAAACACATTCGAATTGTGTTACAACGTCTTTGAAGATAACCACCTCTTTTCTTAAACGAGAAAAGTGTTTCTTCTATAGACCGGAAGTCAAATTACCTAGGGCATGTGCTCTCCGGTGAAGGCGTCCGAGTCATCGAAACGAAGGTGAAAGCAGTTGCAGATTGGCCCACACCTACCTCCTCGAAGGAAGTTCAGCAGTTCCTAGGACTCTCTAACTTTTTCAGAAAGTTTATCCAAGGTTACTCGACGCTCGCAGCCCCTCTAATCCAGATTTCGAATCTAACAGACAGGCCAGCACCGATTTCACCGAAATTGAAACCGCCAGGACTGACAAAATCACCGACGGGTGACACCAAGTCCGAAACACTCGGAAAACGACAGGCAGGGCTCAAGGGACCTGCATTTCAAAATGTTTGGACCCAAGCCTGCCAGGAGGCATTCCTCGGCATCAAAGAAAGTCTTACGAAGGCTCCTTTGCTTGCACACCCTGACCAGCGAAGGACTATCGGGCGGTAACCGATGCTTCTGTCGTTGGTACAGGGGGCGTTCTCATGCAAGATGGGCGACCATCGCGTACCACTCTCACAAATTCTCAAGCGCTGAACGAAACTACTCCACGGGCGAGCAAGAATTACTCGCAGTGTACTTGGCCTTGAAAGAATGGCGATGCTACCTCGAAGGTTGCACTGGCAAGTTCGAACTTGACACCGACACACGAACCCCTCGTCTACCTTGCAAATCAGCCCATGCTGAGCAGAAAGCAGGCACGATATCTTGAGTTTTTTTTCTCGCGCTTTCACGAACATGAAGTGGGCTCATATCGCGGGCCGTTACTAACGTAGCTGAGCCTCTGAGTAGGAATCCAGCCTTCTCAGAGGCTACGGCTTTGTTCATTCAGAGGCTGTCCGCAAATGACCCACTCCACATGCGCGAAATAGCCCCAGATATTCTGCATGGTCACACGGAAGACTTGTGGTTCGATAATCCGCACAATACCAAGTACCTCTCCAAACGGGCAGATGGTTTCTGGGTTGGCACCGGCAAATCCATACGAGCAGCATCTGAGTCGCAGATCGTTGTACCAAATGGTAATTCGCTCAAAGCTCGGATTTTGTTTGCTTTCCACGATACCCAACGAAGTGGACATGGAGGCATCGACCGAACTTTTCGATCTGTTGCACGCATTATTGGTGGCCTGCCATGCGACTCGATGTCGTTGATTACGTACGCCACTGTGATTCTTGCCAACGGGTAAAAAATTCACATCAGAACCCGCAGGGTAACCTTCAACCCCTTTCGATTCCGACCGCCCCCTTCGATTCACTGTCCGTGGACTTTATCGTTGGGCTACCGAAATCGAATGGTTTTGATCAGATCTACGTGATCGTTGATCGCCTTACAAAGATGGTCAAACTTATCCCATGCAAAACGACAGGCGATGCTGAAAAGATTGCTACCCTGTTCCACGAGCGCGTGCTCAGCGAACAAGGCCATCCGCTTTCCATCATCTCTGATCGCGATGTTAAGTTCACGAGTAAGTTTTGGCAAACACTATTAACTCTGTGCGCTATCCGCCCTGGAATGTCGACTGCATTTCACCCACAAACAGATGGTCAAACAGAACGTATGAACAGTGTTCTCGAAGACACTCTTCGCCATTTTTCCTCTGCGAATCAGAAAAATTGGGCCAGTCTTTTGCCGAATGCACAATTCCGCCATCAACAACTCGTACAACAGAAGCATTCGAGATTTTCCGTTTCGGTTGCTGTACGGTAGATACCCTCGAGTGGCACTACAACCATCAGATGATGTCATCGCTACGGCACATCAACCAGCCCTGTCCTGGGTCGAGCATATGAATAACGCATATGAACGGCCAAGGCAGCGCTTAAATCCGCGAAGGATCGTCAAAAAACGTATGCAGACTTGCACGTCGACCGGTGAAGTATACTCACGGTCAGGAAGTTTTGTTGAACTCGAAGAACATCAAATACTGGCCTGGTATGACTCGGAAGCTCATGCCCAGATTCGGTGGTCCCTACGAAATCTCTCACACTATCCAAAGAGGGGGAGACCACTGCAGTGACTCTATCCCTCCCCGAAGGATGGAAGATTCATTCCAACGTTTCACTTATCTCTTGTCAAAGAATAACCTATCCGAACGGGAACTGGGTTTAATTAGACCAAATCCGGAATTGTTAACGCACATGCGGTTGAACCTATCTACAGAGATTTTAGCAACGTTGTGATCACAAGATACAGTCTGGTACGGTGTATTACTACTCTGTACAATGGTTACACTCAGGACCATGTTCACTCTTGGGAACTCGAAGTAAGAGTTGTTACCTATGTGCTCTGAACAAATCGATTTGTATTGGAGACAACACCCTTCTCCGGGTACGACCCGTGATAGGTGCCAACGACCCGAAACCCTAAAACGGTTAAAAAACCTACTCACAGGGATTTATGCGACTGTAACCCCTGATGAGTTTCTCATTCGCAAAGAGTACTAGACTTCAGGAGAAGGCTAGGGGCTAGAGAAGGGGAATTGTCGTGGATAACGATCCTCACCACTGAAGTTGCCACGCAGGTGGGTGACGACTTTCCGACAGATGACGAACGACTGTTCTGTAGGCAGTTGAAATCCGAGCGAATTGACCTACTGATCAGTGTCTGATCAGCTACTCGGGAAACCTAAAACGAGGGTTCCATTAGGATCTAGACGCGCTGGAAGCGGGAAGGGAGTCTTAAGCCGTGCTTCCTGACTCTTAGGGCCGTCTAAAAACTCCTGAGATCATTACTCTTAGGCTTGCCAGTTACAAGACACTCCGTTTTACAAGGTTATTCATATACCACAATGCAATAGCCTCGCTCCAAAGATGTGTTCCAACGGATACACACACCTTCCGCCGAGAGCGCCATCCCCTCGATCCCCCCCACACCACACCCACCCACCACCCACCCACCCACCCACCCACACACCCACACACTCCCCCTTAACCCCCCCCCCCCCCCCCCCCCCCCCCCCCCCCCCCGCCCCCCCCCCCCCCCCCCCCCCCCCCCCCCCCCCCCCCCCCCTAGTGTGGTGCTCCTCGTCCCGATGCGAGGTCAGCCCCCCTGGGACCTAGGTAAAATGGCTAGTTTCTCGACATCATGATATGGTGATTATTTTAGCACGTCTCTGGCGGCTGGCTGCAATCTTTCAAGGGCTTGTATTTCTGTATTGTATGTCTGGCTTGTATTCCCTTTGCTGTGTTTAAACTGCAGTGTTAATTACCCGCGCGAGGAGTGTTCAGAGTGTTTAATATGTGGTTGCTGAACATGCCCCCGAATACCCTGAACACATGCTTACAGCCAGCTAACTCACCAGATGTAAACGTACGCCACGTCGGCGTAGGTTAACAAATCCTATGCGTGCGTACGTTTGCCCACGGCATCCATAGCACCCAACGTACGCCTAGCGTACGTTCGCCCACTTCGAAGCCAACTCAGAACGTAGGCTATGCATACGTTCGCCCGCCACAATCATGCATAACCAGCCCAAACGTATGCAAAGCTAGATACGGTTTTCCCCCCAATTCCGAACAACCCGAACGTACGCCTGGCATACGTTCGCCCCACCTCGAAGCCAACCCAAACGTATCAATAGCTTACGTTCGCCCATCGGGCATATCTGCCCCAAACGTAAGCATAGCTTCCATACGTCGCCCACCTGGAACCAACCCTAAAACGTATACAGTGCGTATGTAATACGGTTTCGCTCCACAGAAGGCATAACCAGACCCAACGTATGCCTAGCATACGTTTTGCCCCCACCTCGAAAGCCCAACCCAAACGTATGGCATAAGCATACGTTCGCCCCCACCGCAATAACCAGCCCCATACGTATATTGCTATGGGCGTTACGTTCGCCCCACCTCGAAAAACCAGCCCACAACGTACGCCTAGCATTACGTTCTTCCCACCGTGAAACCAGCCCAAACGTGCGCCTAGCATACGTTAGTCCCCACCTCGAGCCAAACCCAGACGTATGCGCAGCATACGTTCGCCCCCACTCATAACCAGCCCAAACGTATGCATAGCATACGTTCGCTCCCACCTTGAAACCAAAAGCCCAAACGTACGCATAGCATACGTTCGTCCAACGGATTAACCAACCCAAAAAATGTAAGCATTCTGTTTTACGTTCGCCCCCCACCTCGGCAACCAGCCCAAAAAACGTGTGCATAGCCGAACCTGGGGGGGCCCAACTGCATATGGCTGCATGAGGGGTTTGGTTGGGCCACTGCCATGGCTGTGAAAGGGTTGGGGGGCCCTGCCAAATCTGCCATGGCTGCGTAGGGTGTTGGGGGGGGCCCCTGCAAGCTGCAATGGCTGTGAAGGGGTTGGGGGGGCCCTACCAATGGCTGTGAAGGTTGGGGGGGGCCTGCCATAGCTGTGAGGGAAAAATTGGGGCGCTGCTTGGGGCCAAAGTGAACCGGCTATGGATGTGAGTAGGGGTGAGGGGCTCTGCCATGGATTTGGAAGGGTTGGTGGGCCACTGCCATGGCTGTGGGGGGGTGGGTGGGGATGGGTTTTGGGGGGCCCTGCCATTAGCTGTGTAAGGGGAGGGAGGGGCGACTGCCATAGAATGTGTAGGCGTGAGGGGGCTCTGCCATGGATTTGGATGGCTCGCTTGGTGGGGCCCCCTGCCATGGCTGTGCGAAGGGAATTGGGGGGGCACTGCCCTGGCTGCGCAGGGGTGGGGGCGGCACTACCATGGCTGTGTGGGAGTGGGAAGGCATTGCCATGATGGTGTGTAGGGGTGGGGGCACTGCCCAAATGGCTTGTATTGGGGAGGGGGGCACTGGCTATTGCCGTGTAAGGGAGGGGGGGCACTGCCATGGATGTGTGGGTGAGGGGGCTCTGCCATGGCTGTGGAGGGGTTGGTGGGAGCACTGGCATGGCTGTGGAGTGGGGGGCCGTGGGGGGCACTGCCATGCTATGGCCGTGGATGGGGTTCGGGGGCTACTGCATGGATGTGTAGGGGAGGTGGGGGCACTGCCACGGCTTGGGGTGGTAGGGGTTGCACGGGGGGGGGCACTACCATAGGCTTGAAGGGTTGGGGGACACTGTCAAGTCAGTGTAGGGGTGGGGCGGGGGGGCACTGCCAGATCTGTTGATAGGGTGGAGGGGCGACTTCCATGGCTGTGTAAGGTGTTGGGGCACTGCCGATGGCCTGTGTAAGGGTTGGGGGGCACTTACATGGCTGTGTAGGGGTTGGGGGGAACTGCCACAGCTGTGTAGGGTTGCTTGGGGGGACACTGCCATGTTCTGAGTAGGGTGGGGGGGGCACTGCCAAGTCTGTGTAGGGGTGGAGGTGGCACTTCCATGGCTGTGGTGGGGTGAGGGCACTGCCCAGGCTGTTGTAAGGGTTGGGGGGGCACGCGCAAATGGCATGTGTAGGGGTTGGGCGGGGAGAGCACTGCCCAATGGCTGTGTGGGCAAGGAAGGGGCACTGCCATTGTTGTGCAGGTGTTGTGTGTGTGTGTGTGTGGGGGGGGGGGGGGGGGGGGGGGTATCCAACGGCTATGTAGGTGTGGGGGTCACTGGCATGTGCTGTGTAGGGGGTGGATCTTAGAGTTATAATACAATCCAGATTCGAGTTAATTTAATACCAAGACTCGAATATTAACATAAAAGAAATATCGTGTTACAATAAAATCAATACTGCTTTTCTTTAAATCCAGGCTTCAATTAAATAAAGCCAGACTCGAGTTGCATTAAAGCCAGACTCAAGTTTTCATATTTATAAAGAATTAGTTACATTAAAGGGCAGACTCAAATTACATTATACAATACTACAGTGACTTTTAAGAACAAGACTCAAGTTAATTTCAATTCAGACTCGAGTTATATAAAAACCAAGATTTCGAGTTAGCATTATTACCAGACTCGAGTACATTAACGCCTAGACTACGACTTAACATTATATAACTTATAGCCGGATACCACAGTTTACTTTCAAACCATAAGACTCGAGTTGCACCAAAGCCAAACTCCAGTTTACATTAAAACCAGATCGAGTTTAACATTAATGGCAGACTTGAGTAACATTAAAGCCAGACTACACCGTACTTACATTATATCAATACTGCAGTTACTTAAATAAAGCGCAGACTCGAAGTTGCCATTAAACCCAGACTACGCGCACCGTTTCATGAATACTTCAAGATTCGAGTTACACTAATAGGCAGGACTCAAGTTAAGTAAATCATAAATACTGCAGGTTACTTTAAAGCCAACTCGAGCTAAATTAAAGCCAGACTCGAGTTTCATAATAACCAAATTCGAGTTACATTTTATCAATACTTCAGTTACTTTAAGCCAGACTCGAGCCACATTCAGCCATAATCGAGTTAACAACGAAAGCCAGACTCAGTTCATTAACGGCAAGACTTGCATTACAATAGAACCAGACTAGACCCTTCGCAAAAGCCATGTCGTGCCCCTGCACCCCTCCACAAGACATGTCCAGATGCCCACCACCCCTCCCAGCCATGGAGTGCCCCCGCCCCCCCTCCCCCGCACCACCTACCACCGAGCACACCACGGCACTACCTACCACCGACCGTGAAGCCCTACACATCATGGCAGCCCCCCGCCATCTCTACACATCAAGTTGGCAGTGCTCCCGCACTACCGCGAATATGCAATGCCATTGGCAGTGCACCCCCACCCCCACCGCTACAGTGAACAAACATAGTGCAGTGCCTGGTTCCCCACGTCCTATAGAGGCCATGGTAGTGCCCCCAGCCCTACGCAGCATGGTAATGCGCCCGCAACCGTTCACAGAAGCCATGACAGTTCTCCCCCCTAGAACGGCTGAAACCCTATTACGGAGGCCATGGCAGTGGACGCCCCGATCCGCGACTGTTATTAGGACGCGTAGCAATGGCATTGCTCCCCCTACCAGAACTATCCCAGGCATGGCATGTGGCCCCCACCCCAAAGTACAGGCATGGGCAGTACCGATCAGCGCCCCGCAGCCCGTGACACAGCACACGGCAGTGCCTTCCCCGAACCCCTACACAGCCATAGGAAGGTGCCGCACCGTACACACACACAGATTGGGGGTACACACATCATACACCACACACGCACCTCCACATCAACTGGCAGGCCCGCCCTCCCCCCCTTCCTCCCCCCCCCCCCCCTACACAGGCAATGGGGCTATTGTGCCGCGCCCCAGGCCACCAACCAATATAATCCATAGGCAAGTGGCCCCCCCCCTGAGATCAGCATAGGCAGTGCCACACCCACCCTCTACACAGCATGATAGTGCCCCCCAGAGGGGCGCTTACGCAGCCATGGTAATGCCCCCCCAAGCCCCTTCATGAGGGGCCATTGAGAGTTCCCGCCTAACCTAACCCTACTTACGCAGCCATGGGCAGTGACCCGCCCCACCTTTGTGTACGGTTTAAGCAATTGGCAATTGCCCCCCTACCTTAGGGTACCCCGGCATGGCATTGGGTGCCGGTCCCCACCCCTCATACAGCGCATGGCAGTACCGCTGCCCCGAGCCTACACAGCCATTGGCCAGTGCCCCCAACCCACACAGCCAATGGAAGTGCCCCCCGGACCTGGACTGCCGCCCCCGACACACACACACGCACTCGCAACTTCAATGGCAGCGCGTCCCCTCCCCTAACACAACAATGGCAGTGACCCACCCAATTACAATCCATGGCAGTGACCCCCCAACCCTACACACCATAGCAGTGCTCCCCACCCCTACATCGCAGCGAGTGGGTAGTGCTCCCCCAAGCCCCTCGGCAGCCATGTAATTTACGGTTCCCCCCGGTCACCCCACGTCACCCGCAGTCCTTTTCGTAGCAATGGCATTTGGCAGCCCCCTACGTGCAGGAAATGTCAATTGCCGCCCCACCCCAATAGACAGGCATGGCAGTACCAGGCCCCAGCCCTACACAGGCCATAGGGCAGTGCCCCCCAAACCCCTACAGGTAACAGCCATGGAAGTGCCCCCCCCCCCCCCCCCAACCCCCCACCCCCCCCAACACACACAACACATCACACAAGCTCCTCCACATCAAATGGAAGCCCCCCTCCCCTACACAGGGCTCATTGAAGTGATCCCCCACTCCCTACATCAACAATTGCAGTGCCTCCCACCGATCCTACAGCGGGTCCGTGGTAGTGCCCCCCGAAGCCCTAACGCGCATGCAATGCCGGCTCAACCCCTTAAGCCATGGCAGTTGTACCTCGCCTAACCCTGAGCGGTCAGCCATGGCAATGGAGCATCCGCCAAGCCCCTACGAGTGTGAATCTGGCAATGTAGCCAATCTCCCCTAATCCCTAGGTCGAGCGCATGGGTCAGTGCCCCCCGGCACACCCTACAACATCCATGGCAGTGCTCCCCCAACCCCTACACAGGCATGGCAAGAGCCCCCCCCCACCCCCCCCCCAACCTCCCCCGCAGTTACACACCCCTACCAGCAAGAATGGCAGTGCCGACTGCTTCAATACAATCCATGGGCAGTGCCCACCCACCCCTATACAGCCATGGTCTAGTGCCTC
>JAJSRW010001116.1:0-46303 GCA_022414725.1 Microglena sp. YARC | reverse complement strand
AGCAACAAGACAAATAGCAAACAAGACCAAAGTAGAAACAAGACAAGAGTAGCGCAAACAAGAAAAATACAAACAAGAACAAGAGTAGCAAACAAGACAAATAGCAAAAACAAGAACAAAAGTAGCAAACAAGCAAACAGCTTAGCAAACAAGACAAGTAGCAAAACAAGACCAAAGTAGCAAACAAGACAAACAGTAGCAAACCAAGACAAAGTTAGCAAACAAGACAAATAGCAAAACAAGACAAAGTAGCAAACAAGACAAAGTATGCAACAAGACAAAGTAGCAAAACAAGAACAAAGTACAGCAAACAAGACTAAGTCAAGCAAACAAGGACAAAGTAGCAAGCACAGACAAAGTAACAAGCAAATGACAAAGAGTAGCAAACAAGGACAAAGTAGCAAACAAGACAAAGTAGCCGAACAAGGACAAAGTCAGACAGAACAAGACACAAGTAGCGATACAAACCAAAGTTAGCGAACCCAAGACAAAGTAGCGAACAAGACAACAGAGCGAAACAAGACCAAAGTAGCGAAACAAAGACAAAGTAGCGAACAAGAACAAAGTAGCGAACAAGACAAAGTAGCAAACAAGACAAAGTAGCCAACACAGACAAAGTTAGCAAACAAGACCAAAGTAGCCAAACCAAGACAAAGTGAGCAAACACAGACAACAGTAGCAAACAAGACAAGTAGCAAACCAGACAAAGCAACAAGACAATAGTAGCAAAACAAGACAAAGTAGCAAACAAGACCCCAAAGTAGGCAAACAAGACAAAGTAGCAAACCCCCCAAGACAAAGTAGCAAAGCAGACAAAGTAGCAAAACAAGACATAAAGTAGCAACAGACAACAAGTAGCAAACAAGACAAAGTAGCAAACAAGACAAACGTAGCAAACAAACAAAGTAGCAAACAAGAACAAAGTAGCAAGCAAGACAAAGTAGCAAACAAGGACAAAGTAGCAAACAAGACAAAAGTAGCCCAAACACAGACAAAGTAGCCAAACAAGACAAAATAGCCAAACAGAACAAAGTAAGCAAACAAGACAAGTAGCAACAAGACACAAGTAGCAACACACAGACAAAGTTAGCAAACAAGACAAAGTAGCAAACACAAGACAAAGTGCAGCAAACAGAACAAAAGTAGCAAACAAGACAAAAGTAAGCAAACAAGACAAGTAGCAAAACAGACAAAGTAGCAAACAAACAAACTAGGCAAACAAGACAAAGTAGCAAACCAAGAAAAGTTAAGCAAACCAAAGAAAAGAGCAAACAAGACAAAATAGCAAACAAGACAAAATAGGCCAAACAGACAAGTAGCAAACAAGACAAAGTAGCAAACAAGACAAGTAGAACATAGGTATCAAAGTTAGGCAAACAAGCACAGTAGCAAACAAAGACAAAAGTAGCACAACCAGAGAACAAAAGTAAGCAAAGCAACGACATCAGCCTAGGAAACCACATCGAACATGAAGCAGCAACGGCAGATCTTGACAAAGTAGCATTCACACAAGAAACCAGGTACGCCCGAACCAGACAAAGCTTAGCGAACCAAAGACCAAATCCGAAACAAGACGAATAGTAAACAAACAGCGCAAACACAAGAACAAAGTAGCCGTACAAACACAGGGACATAAGATGCAAACAAGAATAAGTACCAGCAACAACGACAAAGTAGCATATTAACAAGAAATACTATTCGAAAGTAAAAGAACAGTCAACATACATAGACACAAGTAGAAAACACATAGCAAACAGACATTCAAATCATTAAATACGCAAACACGACAAATAGCAAACGAGCACACGTCAGCCAAACAAACACAAGCTACAGAAGCTCACTCAACAAGACAAACGTACCAATGACCAAAGTAGCGCAACAAGACACAACGCTAGCAAACAAGGCAAAGTCGCAAACAAGACGAGACAGTCTTTAGAACAAACAAGGCAATCGAAGCAACAAGAGGTCCAAAGTAGCTAAACAGACAAGTAGCGAACCAAGACAACAAGTACGAACACGTAGCTCAGCCAAAAGTAGCGAACAAGACAAAGTAGCAAACAAGACAAGTAGATAAGCAAACCAAAGACAAAGTAGCAACAAGTGACAAAGTAGCACACACAAGACAAAGTAGCAAACAAGACAAAGTGAGCAGCATCAGACAAAGTATCAAACCGGAGACAAGACAAAGTAGCAAATACAAAGTAGCAAACAACCGAACAAAGTAGCAAACACGATGCTGTCATAGTAAGGAAACAAACAATAGTAGCAAACAAACAAGACAAAGTACCAAACAACAAAGAAAAAGTAGCAAACAAGACAAAGGTAGCAAAACGGACAAAAGTAGCAAACCAAAGTAGCCAAAAACCAAGAAAGACAATGTAGCAAACCAGACCAACAGTAAGCAAACAAGACAAAGTAGCAAACAAGGACAAAGGAGCAAACAGACAAAGTAGCAACAAGACAAAGTAAAGCAAACATAGGGCAAAGCTAGCCTAAATGCAAGACAAACGTAGCAACACAAGCACAACAGTAGCAACACAACACAACAGTACACACAAGACAAAGTAGCAAACAAGACAAGGTTAGTAGCCAAACAATACAAAGTAGGGGGGGGCAAACAAGACAAACCATAGCAGCGAACAAGACAAAGTAGCAAACAAACAAGGCAAACAAGACAAAGTACCAAACAAGCTAAAGTAGCAAACAAGACAAAGTACAAAACAAACAGAAGTAGCAAAACAAGACAAAGTAGCAACAAGACAAGTAGCAAACAGCAGACAAAAGTAGAAGCATAACAAAGACACAAGTAGCAAACAAGACAAAGTCCAAACAAGACGAAAGTAGCAAAACAGACAAAGTAGCAAACAAGACAAAGTAAGCAAAGGTAGCAAGACCAAGACACGTCAGCAAACAAGCCAAAGTAACAAAACAGGACGAAGGCAAAACAAGAAACCAACAAGACAAGAGTTATCAAACAAGACAAAGTAGCAAACAAGACTAGCACACAAGACAAAAGTAGCGACACAAGACAAAAGTCAACGCACAAAGTATGCAAAAGCAAGACAGAAAGTAGCGAGACAAGACAAAGTAGGCAAGTCGAACACAGGACAACAGTAGCAAACAAAGCACACATAGATAAGCTACAAACAAGACAAGGAGCAACCAAGCAGACAACGACAGTAGCAAAACAAGACACAAGCTAAGTAGCAAGACATCGCACAAAGTAGCAAACAGACAAAGTAGCAACAAGAGCAAAGTAGCAGAAGGCCACATACAAGACTAAGTTACGGCAGCAACAAAGTATTGCTGCAAAGTAACAAGAGCAAGTAGCAACAAGGGCAATTAGTAGGAAGCAATAACCCATAGTACAAACAAGACAGTAGCCAACAAGACAAAGTAGAAAGACAAGACAAAGTAAAGCCAAACAAGATCAAAGTCGCATAACAGACAAAGTAGCGAACAAGTTAGACAAAGTAGCCAAACAAGAACAACAGTTAGCAACAAGGACAGAAGTAGCAAACTCAAGACTTCAAAGTACAGCAAAACAAGACAAGAACTAAGTACGCAAACAAGACAAGTAGCAAACAAGACAAAGTAGCAGACATAGCCAAACAGAACAAAGTGAGCCAAAAACAAAGTCAGCAAAGTACAACAGACAAAGTAGCAACAAGACAAAAGTAGCAAAAACGAAGCAAAGTAGCAAACCAAAAACAAGACAAACGACAAAGTAGCAAACATTAGACAAAGTAGCAAACAAGACAAAGTTAGCCAAACCAAAGACAAAGTAGCAAACAAGACAAAGTACCGCCTATACACAAGACAAAGTAGCAAAACATAGAGCAAAGTGAGCAAGCAAGACAAAGTAGCAAACGAAGGACAAAGTAGCAAACAAGACAAGTTATAGCAAACAAGACTATAAAGTTTGTACGGTCAAACAAGACAAATAGCAACAAGACCAAAGTAGCAACAGACAAAGTTAGCAATGCAAGACAGTAGCCAAAACAAAACAAAAGTAGCGAACAAGCCAAAGACAAAACAGTAGCAAACAAGACAAAGTAGCAAACCAAAAGGCAAAGTAGCAACCAAGACAAAGTAGCAAACACAAGAAGAGCCAAAGTCAGCAAAACAAGCAAACAAAAAAGTAGCCAAACAAGACACACAAAGTATCGCAAACCACAGACAAAGTAGCACACAAACGACAAAGTAGCAAACAAGCTCAGCCCAAACCAGCACAGTAGCACACACAGACAAATAGCAAAACAAGACAAAGTAGCAAACACAGACAAAGTAGCCAACACGAAGAAAAGTAGCAAACAAAAGACCAAAGTAGCAACAGCAAACGAATGACAAGTGGACGGGGGGACAAAGTAAGCAAACCCAAACATAATCTAACCAAGACCAATGTAGGGGCAAACAAGCAATAGTTTAGCAAACCACGCACCCCAAGTAGACAAGTTAGCGAAACAAGACCAAAGTAAGCAAACCAAGGGTGACAAAGTAGCAAACAAGCAAAGTAGCCAAACAAGACAAAGTACGCAAACAAGACAAAGTAGCACAAACAAAACAAGACAAGTAGCATACAAACAAGACAAAGTAGCAAACAAGCACAACAAAGTAGCAAACAAGACAACATAGTAGCAAACAAGACAAAGTAGCAAACAAGACACAAGTAGCAAACAAGACAAAGTAGCAAACAAGACAAAGTAGCAAACAAGACAAAGTAGCAAACAAGACAAAGTACAAGCTCACAAGAAAGTAGCAAACAAGACAAAGACACAAAGTAGAGCAACACAAGACAAAAAGTAGCAAACAAGAGTAGCAAACAAGACAAAGTAGCAAACAAGACAAAGTAGCAAAACAAGACAAAAGTAGCAAAGAAACAAGACAAAGTAGCAAACAACAAGTAAGCCAAACAAACAAGTAGCAAACAAGACAAAGTAGCAAAAACAAGACAAGAACAACAAGACAAGAGTAGCAAACAAGACAAAAGTAGTAGCAAACAAGACAAAGTAGCCAAACAAGCAAAAGAGAACAAGACAAAGTAGCAAACAAGACAACAAGACAAAGTACCAAACAAGACAAAGTAGCAAAACAAAGACAAAAGTAGCAAAAACAAGACACAACAAAGGAGAAAAGTAGCAAACAAGACAAAGTAACAAGCAAACCACAGACAAAAAGCAAACAAGACACAGAACAAATTAGCAAACAAGACAAGACAAAACAAATAGCAAACAAGACAAAGTAGCAACAATACAAAGTAGCAAACAAGACAAAGTAGCAAACAAGACAAAAGTAGCAAACAGACAAAGTAGCAAACAAGACAAAGTAGCAAAACAAAGTAGCAAATCAAGACCAAGTAGTAGCAAACAAAGTAAGACAAAGGAGCAACAAGCAAACAAGACAACAAGACAAGACAAAGTAGCAAAACAAGCAAACAAAGTAGCAAACAAAGCCAAACCAAACAAAGTAGCAAACAAAGACAAGTAGCCAAGCAAGGACAAAGTGCAAACAAGCCAAAGTAGCAAACAAGACAAAGTAGCAAACAAGACAAAGTAGCAACAAGACAAAGTAAAGCAAGACAAAAGTAGCAAAACAAGACAAAGTAGCAAACAAGACAAAGTAGCACAAACAAAGACAAGTAGCAAACAAGACAAAGTAGGAAACAAGACAAAGTAGGCAACACAGACAAAGTTAGCAAACAAGACAAAAGTAGCAAGACAAAGTAGGCAAACAAATAGTAGCAAAACAAAACAGTAGCAACCAAGACCAAAGTAGCAAACAAAGTAAGCAAACAAGACAAAGTTCGCAAACAAGACAAAGGTAGCAAACAAGACACAAAGTAGCAAACAAGACAAAAGTAGCCAAACAAGACAAGAGAAGCACACAAAAGTAGCAAACAAGAAAAGTAGCAAACAAAGTAGCAAACAAGACAAAGTAGCAAACAAGACAAAGCAAACAAGACAAAGTAGCAAACACAGAAAAGTAGCAAACAAGACAAAGCTAGCAAACAAGACAAAGTAGCAAAACAAGGACAAAGTAGCAAACAAGACAAAGTAGCAAACAAGACAAAGTAAGCAAACAAGACAAAGTAGCCAACAAGACAAAGTAGCAAAACAAGACAAAGTACGCAAACAAGACAAGCACAACTAAAACCAAAGCAAGACAAAACAAGACAAGTCAAAAGTGCAAACAAGCAAACAAAGTAGCAAACAAGACAAAGTAGCAAACAAGACAAAGTAGCAAACAAGACCAAAGTAGCAACAAGACAAAGTAGCAAACAAGACAAAGTAGCAAACAAGACAAAGTAGCAAACAAGACAAAGTAGCAAACAAGACAAAACAAGACAACAGTAGACAAACAAGGACAAAGTAGCAAACAAGACAAAGTAGCAAACAAAAGACAAAGTAAAGCAAACAAAGACACAAGTAGCAAACAAGACAAGTACAAACAAGACAAGTAGCAAACAAGACCAAAGTAGCAACAAGACCAAGTAGCCAACCAAGACAAAGAGCAACAAGAACAAAGTAGCAGCGAACAAGACAATAGTAGCAAACACAAGACAAACAAGACAAAGTAGCAAAAACAAGACAACAAAGGCCAAAGACAAAGCAAACAAGACAAAGTAGCAAACAAGTAACCAACAACAACGAGTAGCAAACAAGACAAATAGCAAACAAGACAAAGTAGCAAACAAGACAAAGTAGCAAGACAAAAGTAGCAAACAAGACAAAGTAGCAAACAAGCACAGAAGTAGCAAACAAGACAAAGTAGCAAACAAGACAAAGTTAAGCAAAACAAGACAAAGTAGCAAGACAAAGTAGCAAACAAGACAAAGTAGCAACAAGACAAAGTAGGCAAAAAGACAAAAGTAGCAAACAAGACAAAGTAGTGTACAGCAAACAAGACCAAAGTAGCAAAACAAGACAAAAACAAGAAGTCAAAAGTAGCGAACAAGACAAAGTAAGCAAGACAAGAACAAGACAAAGACAATAGCAAACAAGACAAAGTAGCAAACAAGACACAAAGTAGCAAACAAGCAAACAAGACAAAGTAGCACAACAAGACAAAGTAAGCAAACAAAGACAAAGTAGCAAACAAACAAAGTAGCAACAAACAAGACAAAAGTAAGCAAACAGAAAGACAAAGTAGCAAACAAGACAAAGACCAAACAAAACAAGTACAAAGTAGGCAAACAAGAACAAAGCTCAACAAGGACAAAGTGCAAACAAACAAAAGACAAAGTAAAAGACACGAAGTAGCAACAAACAAGACAAAGTAGCAAACAAGACAAAGTTAGCAAACAAACAGGACAAGTAGCAAGAAACAAACAAGAAAAGACAAGACAACTGAAAGTTGCACAGACAGACAAGACAAAAGTAGCAAACAGACAAAGTAGCAAACAGACAAAGTAGCAAACAAGACAAAGTAGCAACAAAGTAGCAAACAAGACAAAGTAGCAAGCAAGACAAAGTAGCAAAACAAGCAAACAAAGTAGCAAACAAGACCAAAGTAGCAACAAGACAAAGTAGCAAACAAGACAAAAGCAAACAAGACAAAAGTAGGCAAACAAAAAGGACAAAGCTAGCATAAACAAGACAAAGTAGCAAACAAGACAACAGTAGCAAATGTAAGCAAAAAAGACAATAGAAACAGAGACAAAGTAGCAAACCAAGGACAAAAGTAGCAAACAAGACAAAGTAGCGAACAAGACAAGTAAACAAGACAAAGTAGGCGAACAAGACAAAGATAAACAAGACAAAGTAGCAAACAAGACAAAGTAGCAAACAAAAACAAAGTAGCAAACAAAGTACGCAACAGACAAAGTAAGCAACAAGCAAACAAGAAAAGTTAGCAGCGAAGCTAGAACAGACAAAGTAGCCAAACAAGACCCACAAGTAGGCAAACCAAGACAAAAGTAGCCAAACAAAAAGACAAAGTAGCAAACAAGCAAACAAAGTAGTGAAACAAAGAGCAAACAACAAAGTAGCAAACAAGGCAAGTACAAGAACAAGACCAAGTAGCAAAACAAGACCAAAGTAGCAAAACAAGACAAAGTAGCAAAACAAAGACAAAGTAAAGCAAACAAGACAAAGTAGCAAACAAGACAAAGTAGCAAACAAAGTAAGCAGACACAAGTAGCAAACAAGACAACAAAAGTAGTAGCAAAACAAGACAACAAGTAGCAAACAAGACAAAGTAGCAAACAAAGACAAAAAGTAGCAAACAAACAAAGTAGCAAACAAAGACAAAGTAGCAAACAAGACAACCAAGTAGAACCCAAACAAAGTAGCAAGCAGAAACAGTAGCAAACAAGACAAAGTAAACAGACAAGTGAGCAAACAAGGACAAAGTAGCAACAAGACAAAAAGTAGCAACAAACAAAAGTAGCAAACAAGACATAGCAAACAAGACCAAAGTAGCAAACAAGACAAAGTAGCAACAAGACAAAGTAGCAACAAGACAAAGTAGCAAACAAACAAGACAAAGTAGTAGCAAACAAGAAAACAACAAAGTAGCAAACAAGACAAAGTAGCAAACAAGACAAAGTAAGCAAACAAGAACAAAGTAGGCAAACAAAGTAGCAAACAAGACAAAGTAGCAAACAAGACAAAGTTAGCAATACAAGACAAAGTAGCAAACAAGACAAAGTAGCAAACAAGACACCAAGTAGCAAACAAGAAAGTAGCAAACAAGACAAAGTAGCAAACAAGACAAAGTACGCAAACAAGACATAAGCAAAACAAGACAAAGTAGCAAACAAGACAGTAGACAAGTAGCAAACAAGACAAAGTAGAACAAGACAAAGTAGCGAACAAGACAAAGTAGCAAACCAAGACAAGAGTAGCACAAGACAAAGTGCGAACAAGACAAAGACAAGACAAAGTAGCAAACAAGACAAAGTAGTAGCAAGACAAAAGCAAACAAAGGACAAAGTATGCAAACAAGACAAAGTAGCAAACAGACAAAGTAGCCAAACAAAGTCAGCAAACAAGACTCATAACAAGACAAAGTAGCAAACAAAGACCAAATCAAGACAAGTAGCAAGACAAAGTAAGTTAGCAACAAGACAAAGTAGCGACAAAGTCAAAGTAGCAAACAAGACAAAGTAAGTAGCAAAGACAAAGTAGCAAACAACAAAGTAGCAAACAAACAAAGTAGCAAACCAAAGTAGCAAACAAGACAAAGTAGTAGCAAACAAACAAGACAGTAGCAAACAAGACAAGTAGTACAATTAGTTAGCCAAACAGAACAAAGTAGCAAACAAGACAAAGTAGAGTAGCAGTTTACAAAGTAGAAAACAAGACGTTTTTTAAAGTAGCAAACAAACAAGTAGTATAGTAGTAGCAACGAAATGAAAAGTAGCAACAAACAAGACAAAGTAGCAAACAAGACAAGTAGCCAAGACAAAGTAGCAAACAAACGTAGCAAACAAGACAAAAGTAGCAAACAAGACAAAGTAGCAAACAAGAAAGTAGCAAACAAGACAGAAGTAGCAAACAAGAAAGTAGCAAACAAAGACAAATTAGCAACAAGACAAAGTATGCAAAACAAGACAAAGTAGCAAAAAAACAAGAGCACAAGACAAAGTAGCAAACAAGGTAGTATTAAACAAGACAAAGTAGCAAGACAGAAAAGTAGCAAACAAGTGCAAACAAACAAGACAAAGTTAGCAAGGCAAGATCAAAGTAGCAAGATAGCAAACAAGACAAAGTAGCAAACAAGACAAAAGTAGACAGCAAACAAGATAGCAAAGCAAAAAGCAAGACAAAGACAAACATAAGTAGACAAAGTACAAGACAAAGTAGCAAACAAGACAAAGTAGCAACAAGACAAAGTTAGCATAACAAAGACAAAGTAGAAACAAGACAAAGTAGCATTAGCAAGACAAAGTAGTAGCAAACAAGACAAGTAGCAAACAAGACAAAGTGCAAACAAGACAAAGTAACAAGACAAAGTAGCAAACAAGACAGTAGTAGCAAACAAGACAAAGTGCAAACAAGACAAAGTAGCAAAACAAGACAAAAGACAGTAGCACAAGACAAAGTAGCAAACAAGACAAAGTAGCAAACAAGACAAAAGCAAACAAGACAAAGTAGCAAAAGACAAAGTAGCAAACAAGACAAAGTAGCAAACAAGACAAAGTAGCAAACAAACAAAAGACAAAGTAAGCAAACAGACAAATAGCAAACAAGACAAAGTAGCAAACAAGACAAAGTAGCAAACAAACAAAAGCAAACAAGACAAAGTAGCAAACAAGACAAAGTAGCAAAGACAAGACAAAGGTAGCAAACAAGACAAAGTAGCAAACAGACAAAGTAGCAAACAAGACAAAGTAGCAAACAAGACAGACAAAGTAGCAAACAAGACAAAGTTAGCAAACAAGACAAAGTAGCCAAACAAACAAAGTAGCAAACAAGACAAAGTAGCAAAACAAGACAAAGTACAAACAAGACAAAGTACAGACAAGACAAACAAGACAAAGTAGCAAACAAGACAAAGTAGCAAACAAGACAAAGTAGCAAACAAGACAAGTAGCAAACAAGACAAAGTAGCAAACAAAACAAAAGCAAACAAACAAAGTAGCAAACAAAACAAGACAAAGTAGCAAACAAGACAAAGTAGCAAACAAACAAAGCAAACAAGACAAAGTAGAGCAACAAAACAAAAGCAAACAAGACAAAGTAGCAAAACAAGACAAAGTAGCAAACAAGACAAAGTAGCAAACAAACAGTAGCAACAAACAAAGTAGCAAAACAAACAAAAGCAAACAAGACAAAGTAGCAAACAAGACAAAGTAGCAACACAAGACAAAGTAGCAAACAAGACAAAGTAGCAAACAAGACAAAGTAGCAAACAAGACAAAGTAGCAAACAAGACAAAGTTAGCAAACAAGACAAAGTAGCAAACAAGACAAAGTAGCAAACAAGACAAAGTAGCAAACAAGACAAAGTAGCAAACAAGACAAAGTAGCAAACAAGACAAAGTAGCAAACAAGACAAAGTAGCAAACAAGACAAAGTAGCAAACAAGACAAAGTAGCAAAACAAGACAAAGTAGCAAACAAGACAAAGTGAGCAAACAAGACAAAGTAGCAAACAAGACAAAGTAGCAAACAAGACAAAGTAGCAAACAAGACAAAGTAGCAAAACAAGACAAAGTAGCAAACAAGACAAAGTAGCAAACAAAAGACAAAGTAGCAAAACAAGACAAAGTAGCAAACAAGACAAAGTAGCAAACAAGACAAAGTAGCAAACAAGACAAAGTAGCAAACAAGACAAAGTAGCAAACAAAAGACAAGACAAGACAAAAAGACAAAGTAGCAAACAAGACAAAGTAGCAAACAAGAACAAAGTAGCAAGACAGTAGCAAACAAGTAGTAGACAAACAAGACAAAGTAGCAAAAACAAGACAAAGTAGCAAACAAGACAAGTACAGACAAAGTAGCAAACAAGACAAAGTAGCAACAAACAAGACAAGACAAAGTAGCAAACAAGACAAAGTAGCAAACAAGACAAAGTAGCAAACAAGACAAAGTAGCAAACAAGACAAAGTAGCAAACAAGACAAAGTAGCAAACAAGACAAAGTAGCAAACAAACAAAGTAGCAAACAAGACAAAGTAGCAAACAAGACAAAGTAGCAAAACAAGACAAAGTAGCAACAAGACAAAGTAGCAAACAAGACAAAGTAGCAAACAAGACAAAGTAGCAAACAAGACAAAGTAGCGAACAAGACAAAGTAGCAAACAAGACAAAGTAGCAAACAAGACAAAGTAGCAAACAAGACAAAGTAGCAAACAAGACAAAGTAGCAAACAAGACAAAGTAGCAAACAAGACAAAGTAGCAAACAAGACAAAGTAGCAAACAAGACAAAAGTAGCAAACAAGACAAAGTAGCAAACAAGACAAAGTAGCAAACAAGACAAAGTAGCAAACAAGACAAAGTAGCAAACAAGACAAAGTAGCAAACAAGACAAAGTAGCAAACAAGACAAGTAGCAAACAAGACAAAGTAGCAAACAAGACAAAGTAGCAAACAAGACAAAGTAGCAAAAACAAGACAAAGTAGCAAACAAGAACAAAGTAGCAAACAAGACAAAGTAGCAAACAAGACAAAGTAGCAAACAAGACAAAGTAGCAAACAAGACAAAGTAGCAAACAAGACAAAGTAGCAAACAAGACAAAGTAGCAAACAAGACAAAGTAGCAAACAAGACAAAGTAGCAAACAAGACAAAGTAGCAAAACAAGACAAAGTAGCAAACAAACAAGACAAAGTAGCAAACAAGACAAAGTAGCAAACAAGACAAAGTAGCAAACAAGACAAAGTAGCAAACAAGACAAAGTAGCAAAACAAGACAAAGTAGCAAACAAGACAAAGTAGCAAACAAGACAAAGTAGCAACAAGACAAAGTAGCAAACAAACAAGCCAAACAAAGTAGCAAACAAGACAAAGTAGCAAACAAGACAAAGTAGCAAACAAGACAAAGTAGCAAACAAGACAAAGTAGCAAACAAGACAAAGTAGCAAACAAGACAAAGTAGCAAACAAGACAAAGTAGCAAACAAGACAAAGTAGCAAACAAGACAAAGTAGCAAACAAGACAAAGTAGCAAACAAGACAAAGTAGCAAACAAGACAAAGTAGCAAACAAGACAAAGTAGCAAACAAGACAAAGTAGCAAACAAGACAAAGTAGCAAACAAGACAAAGTAGCAAAACAAGACAAAGTAGCAAACAAGACAAAGTAGCAACAAGACAAGTAGCAAACAAGACAAAGTAGCAAACAAGACAAAGTAGCAAACAAGACAAAGTAGCAAACAAGACAAAGTAGCAAACAAGACAAAGTAGCAAACAAGACAAAGTAGCAAACAAGACAAAGTAGCAAACAAGACAAAGTAGCAAACAAGACAAAGTAGCAAACAAGACAAAGTAGCAAACAAGACAAAGTAGCAAACAAGACAAAGTAGCAAACAAGACAAAGTAGCAAACAAGACAAAGTAGCAAACAAGACAAAGTAGCAAACAAGACAAAGTAGCAAACAAGACAAAGTAGCAAACAAGACAAAGTAGCAAACAAGACAAAGTAGCACAAACAAGACAAAGTAGACAAGACAAAGTAGCAAACAAGACAAAGTAGAAACAAGACAAAGTAGCAAACAAACAAGACAAAGTAGCAACAAGACAAAGTTAGACAAGTAGCAAACAAGACAAAGTAGCAAACAAGACAAAGTAGCAAACAAGACAAAGTAGCAAGACAAAGTAGCAAGACAAAGTAGCAAACAAGACAAAGTAGCAAACAAGACAAAGTAGCAAACAAGACAAAGTAGCAAACAAGACAAAGTAGCAAACAAGACAAAGTAGCAAACAAGACAAAGTAGCAAACAAGACAAAGTAGCAAACAAGACAAAGTAGCAACAAGACAAAGTAGCAAACAAGACAAAGTAGCAAACAAGACAAAGTAGCAAACAAGACAAAGTAGCAAACAAGACAAAGTAGCAAACAAGACAAAGTAGCAAACAAGACAAAGTAGCAACAAGACAAAGTAGCAAACAAGACAAAGTAGCAAACAAGACAAAGTAGCAAACAAGACAAAGTAGCAAACAAGACAAAGTAGCAAACAAGACAAGTAGCAAACAAGACAAAGTAGCAAACAAGACAAAGTAGCAAACAAGACAAAGTAGCAAACAAGACAAAGTACAAGACAAAGTAGCAAACAAGACAAAGTAGCAACAAGACAAAGTAGCAAACAAGACAAAGTAGCAAACAAGACAAAGTAGCAAACAAGACAAAGTAGCAAACAAGACAAAGTAGCAAACAAGACAAAGTAGCAAACAAGACAAAGTAGCAAACAAGACAAAGTAGCAAACAAGACAAAGTAGCAAACAAGACAAAGTAGCAAACAAGACAAAGTAGCAAACAAGACAAAGTAGCAAACAAGACAAAGTAGCAAACAAGACAAAGTAGCAAACAAGACAGTAGCAAACAAGACAAAGTAGCAAACAAGACAAAGTAGCAAACAAGACAAAGTAGCAAACAAGACAAAGTAGCAAACAAGACAAAGTAGCAAACAAGACAAAGTAGCAAACAAGACAAAGTAGCAAACAAGACAAAGTAGCAAACAAGACAAAGTAGCAAACAAGACAAAGTAGCAAACAAGACAAAGTAGCAAACAAGACAAAGTAGCAAACAAGACAAGTAGCAAACAAGACAAGTAGCAAACAAGACAAAGTAGCAAACAAGACAAAGTAGCAAACAAGACAAAGTAGCAAACAAGACAAAGTAGCAAACAAGACAAAGTAGCAAACAAGACAAAGTAGCAAACAAGACAAAGTAGCAAACAAGACAAAGTAGCAAACAAGACAAGTAGCAAACAAGACAAAGTAGCAAACAAGACAAAGTAGCAAACAAGACAAAGTAGCAAACAAGACAAAGTAGCAAACAAGACAAAGTAGCAAACAAGACAAAGTAGCAAACAAGACAAAGTAGCAAACAAGACAAAGTAGCAAACAAGACAAAGTAGCAAACAAGACAAAGTAGCGAACAAGACAAAGTAGCAAAGAAGACAAAGTAGCAAAGAAGACAAAGTAGCAAACAAGACAAAGTAGCAAGCAAGACAAAGTAGCAAGCAAGACAAAGTAGCAAGCAAGACAAAGTAGCAAACAAGACAAAGTAGCGAACAAGACAAAGTAGCGAACAAGACAAAGTAGCGAACAAGACAAAGTAGCGAACAAGACAAAGTAGCGAACAAGACAAAGTAGCGAACAAGACAAAGTACGTCGGTATTTAGTACTTCTTCGAGGGTCGTTTGAAACAAAGAAAATCCTGTTTGAATTGTTCGTTTGATTCATTCTTAGATTCAATCGGAGATAACCTTGATTCAATCGATCTTTGTTTCCTGTTTGAATCAGTCGGCCATCAAACCTACCGATTGAGTTCCGTTTGAAACAAGGTTGGTTGTTTCAAACATGACTCAAACCATGTTCAAATAGATCTTAATCAAGCCGTCATCAACGTGCCCCTTGAAAAAGGTTTGAAACAAGGTTGGTTGTTTCAAACATGACTCAAATTATGTTCAAATAGATCTGTTTTTTCGTAAAGCAATGCAAGCACTGAAGACTGAGGGCGCATATTTGGACAGCAGGACTCTTCGATCTTTGTTACAGAAATTGAAAGCACCATAATGAATGAATCCTTAGATAGTTAAACATGATAGTAATTAGTGATTGAAGAGCTAGATATATATGCTACTAAGGAAGTGCAGTTGGCCACGAAGTAGTTCCTCAGGTACGAATTGACGAAACTCCAGCATGCTGTGCTTCTTGTTCATCAACGACATCGTCTTCAGCCTCAAGGTCATCAGCATCCAGGCGTTCTGACGCGAGACCAGTCGCAAGAGTGAGACCTGCAGACAAATGTTCGTTGGTGAGCGTTAGTTGAGATACATTGGCAGCAATGCGCATTCTTCCGACTTTCAAATAGCAGCCATGGTTCAAACCAAATTCGCTATCTGAATGCGCACCTGTTTTGCACCTCGAGCATTGGAACTCTTGCGGCTCCATGATGAGCTGGACGATAGGTCGACTTGCTGCAGCTGCCTTAATGCCTGCGGAAACAACTCGAAAAAGCAAGTCAGTCAAAGTCGAGACAAATTCTGGTCAAGTAAGGCACCACTTGACGAGACGCAAAACGCAGTACCTTAACCGCACGCGCGGGGGCGGAGAAGCAGGTCGCTACAGTCTTGGGTTGAAGCACAACAATTCCCAAAGCAAAGTACCGCGGAAGCAAAGTGCTCGCGCGTGTAGGTATAGACGGATCTCAGAAGTAATTCGGGAATGGCTGAAGCTATGAAAGCAAGCTCAGTCCAAGTTAATTCAAGGAAAGCAGGCAGCATGTCGCTATCTGACTGCGCACCTGTTTCACACCTCGAGCATTGAAACTCTTGCGGCTCCATGATAGGTCATTTTGCTGCAGCTGCCTTAATGCCTGCGACACAACTCTGGTCAAGTAAGGCACCACTTGACGAAACGAAAAATGCAGTACCTTAACCGCACGCGCCGGCGTGGGCGGAGAAGAAGGTCGCTACAGTCTTGAGTTGAAGCACAACCATTCCCAAAGCAAAGTGCCGCGGAAGCAAAGTGCTCGCGCATGTAGGTATTGACGGATCTAGGAAGCAATTCGGGAATGGCTGAAGCTATGAATAGATCAGTCCAAGTTAATTCAAGGAAAGCAGGCAGCATGGTGCGCTATTCTGCAGGAATATCGCTGAGTCGAGAACCAATTGACGCGCAGTGAACAGTGAAAGCTTGCACAGCCGCTAAGTTGAAGCGCTAACCCATTGCGCTGACCAGTTTGAACTGTACAGCATGCAGTACCGCCGTAACCGCACGCGCATGGGCGGAGAAGCAGGTCGCCATATTTGAATCGGATTCTCGGGGCCTGCGCCTGCGGTGCATGCGGGATTTGCGCCGCAGGACCTAGACAACCCTGATGGGGGTCATGCTAATCAAACCTGATGAACAATGGGGGATAATGATCCCGAAACTTCTTATGTACCCAAATATGATTATTCCGATTCTGGAAAACAAAAGATCATAACCAGATTCAGAGGGACGAGGAAGTTCTGAGCTTAGAGAACTGGTTACACATCCGCGCCTTTCGAACAGCGACCAGTTGGGACCCTGCACACCAGTAGGCTATCCTCCACTATGATAATGGTTTCTAAACTTCTCATGTACCTATATATGATTATTTAGATTCAGGAAAACAAAAGATCATAACAGATTCGAAGGGACGAGGAAGTTCTGAGCTTAGAGAACTGGTTACAGATCCGTGCCTTTCGAACGGCGACCAGTTGGGACCCTGCACGCCAGTAGGCTATCCTACACCTAGATAATGGTTTCTAAACTTCTTAGGTACCTATATATGAATATATCGATTCAGGAAAACAAAATATCATAACCAGAATCGAAGGGACGAGGAAGTTCTGAGCTTAGAGAACTAGTTACAGATCCGCGCCTTTCGAACAGCTACCAATTGGGACCCTGCACGCCAGTAGGCTATCCTACACTACGATAAAGGTTTCTAAACTTCTTAGGTACCTATATCTGATAAATTAGATTCAGGTAAACAAAATGTCATAACCAGATTCGAAGGGACGGGGAAGTTCTGAGCTTAGAGAACTGGTTACAGATCCGCGCCTTTCGAACAGCGCAGATCGGTAACTACTGATTTAAACTCAGAACTTCCTCGTTCCTTCGAATCTGCTTCTGATCTTTGGTTTTCCTGAATCGGACTGATCACATATAGGCACCTGACAAGTTCAGGGACCATTTTCCTACTGTAGGATAGTTTATGGGGTTCAGGATCTCAACTGGTTACGGTTTAAAGAGCGCAGATCGGTAACTACTGATGTAAACTCAGAACTTCCTCGTTCCTTCGAATCTGCTTCTGATCTTTGGTTTTCCTGAATCGGACTGATCACATATAGGTACCTGACAAGTTCAGGGACCATTTTCCTACTGTAGGATAGTCTATGGGGGTCAGGATCTCAACTGGTTACGGTTTAAACAGCAGAGATCTGTAACTTGTGATTTAAACTCAGAACTTCCTCGTTCCTTCGAATCTGCTTCTGATCTTTGGTTTTCCTGAATCGGACTGATCACATATAGGCACCTGACAAGTTCAGGGACCATTTTCCTACTGTAGGATAGTTTATGGGGTTCAGGATCTCAACTGGTTACGGTTTAAACAGCACAGATCGGTAACTACTGATTTGAACTCAGAACTTCCTCGTTCCTTCGAATCTGCTTCTGATCTTTGGTTTTCCTGAATCGGACTGATCCCATATGGGTAACTGACAAGTTCAGGGACCATTTTCCTACTGTAGGATAGTTTATGGGGTTCAGGATCTCAACTGGTTATGGTTTAAACAGCACAGATCGGTAACTACTGATGTAAACTCAGAACTTCCTCGTTCCTTCGAATCTGCTTCTGATCTTTGGTTTTCCTGAATCGGACTGATCCCATATAGTTACCTGACAAGTTCAGGGACCATTTTACTACTGTAGGATAGTCTATGGGGTTCAGGATCTCAACTGGTTACGGTTTAAACAGCGCAGATCGGTAACTACTGATTTGAACTCAGAACTTCCTCGTTCCTTCGAATCTGCTTCTGATCTTTGGTTTTCCTGAATCGGACTGATCCCATATGGGTACCTGACAAGTTCAGGGACCATTTTCCTACTGTAGGATAGTCTATGGGGTTATGTTATAAACATGTTTTATTACATTGATGACCTCTTTGACATATATTCCAAAGCATCCCTTATTCATATCTAAGTCTATGTAACTTAAAGGAAGTACGGTATGCAAAGATTTGAATAGTTATTCATTAAATAATGCAGTTGTATTCACTGTTGAAATTGGGCCGAAATACCTACGGTTAATAAGCAATATAGACCCTTGTGCTAACCGTATATTCCCTTTCCTACCCTTGCTGGCCCTTCACCGTTGGTTCCTCTCTTCCCTGTTCCAATAAATCCGGGACGCGAACTGTTGTAGTGCTAGCTGGACTGTTGTTCCAAGCAACCGTGTACCGTACTCCTGTCCGGCTCTCAGCTGTCCCCGCGCCCAGTAGAAGATCCCTGGCAACGGAGCCCACGCACGCCAAACCCCCTGAACCCACAAACTGAACCGGCCAAGTGCAATTCGAGCCACCAGATTGTAAACTCGCATTCTGAACGCTACGCTACGATCCTCCTCTTCCTCTTTTTTTCTTCACTTCGACTGGAGACAACTACTAACGAGGCAACGATCACAAGGCATACATGCATCGGTGAGCAGCCCTGGTCGCCAACTGCATCTTGGCCTTGTGATCGTTGCCTCGTTAGTGCAAGCTGCTCCTCGTAGTTACACGAGGCTAGTTCGACAAATTGTACAAGATTTCGGAAATTACAGAATCCAAGCAGGGGCAAATTTGGCCCTTCAGGAAGCGACAGAGGCCTACTTGGTGGGCCTCTTCGAGAACACTAATCTGGCGGCTATACATGCCAAGCGGGTAACCATTATGCCCAAGGATATGCAGGTGCGCTATCTACAGGGGTTGGGGGTGGGGTGGGGGGTGGGTGGGCGGGGTGGGAGGTAAGAGTTGGATCCACACAAAATATGCTGCAGCTTCTGGGCAGATCCCTAGGTGGGCAGTTGGCCTTGGTAAAAATATGCTGCAGCTGCTGGGACCCGTACACGACAAAACACAACAGTACACTACACTACACTACACAACAGTACACAACACTATACAACACTACACAACACTACACAACACTACACAACACTATAGAACAAGGGGGTTGGGAGGGGGATGGGGGGGGGGGGGGGGGGGGACTGAGCTACTTGAAACACTCACTCATTCACTAACTTTGATGTCTGTTTCCACTTGCAGCTCGCTCGGAGGATTCGAGGGGAGCGAAACTAGGACTTGGCAAGAAGTTGTGGTGAGTTATGTTTTCATGCCTGAACCACCCTCATGTAACAACTTAATTAATGCATGTTACTTATCAATAATATCAGAATATGGCTTAGCTGAATCTACCCATACTGTAGCCCGATAAGCGCCCTTGAGGCTGCTTGCTACAGAATGGGCGGGAGATGCGATTTGCCTTGTATGGTATGCCTTAACCACCCTCATGTAACAACTTAATTAATGCATGTTACTTATCAATAATATCAGAATATGGCTTAGCTGAACCTACCCATACTGTAGCCGATAAGCGCCCTTGAGGCTGCTTGCTACAGAATGGGCGGGAGATGCGATTTGCCTTGTATGGTATGCCTGAACCACTCTCATGTAACAACTTAATTAATGCATGTTACTTATCAATAATATCATAATATGGCTTAGCTGAACCTACCCATACTGTAGCCTGATAAGCGCCCTTGAGGCTGCTTGCTACAGAATGGGCGGGAGATGCGATTTGCCTTGTATGGTATGCCTTAACCACCCTCATGTAACAACTTAATTAATGCATGTTACTTATGAATAATATCATAATATGGCTTAGCTGAACCTACCCATACTGTAGCCCGATAAGCGCCCTTGAGGCTGCTTGCTACAGAATGGGCGGGAGATGCGATTTGCCTTGTATGGTATGCCTGAACCACCCTCATGTAACAACTTAATTAATGCATGTCAGTAATAAAAAATATGGCTTAGCTGCACCTGCCCATTATGTAGCCGCATAAGCGCCCTTGAGGCTGCTTGCTACAAAATGGGTGGTCAATGCGTTTAGCCATGTATGCATCCACCACCCTCTGCACACACTTAAGTCACCAACATGATAAGTGCAGCACATTCTAAGCAGCATTATCTTACTCATTCTAATGTTTTTCCCTTGCAGGTCATTCATGAATGCTGGCTGTTGGGAGCAAGTAAAGGACGAATATGCAGTAGTGGAGCTGCCTGGAAGCTGCCATCATGTGGTGCCAAGCTTAGCCAATGGGATATTAAGGCATGTTAGTGCCCTGAAATATATAGTAGCATGGAGCAGTAATCATAGGGTGACTTTAGTTTGGGTTTTTGTTTATGAGGGTTTAAAGGTACTGCCTGTCCTTGTTGACCAGGACAGGCAGTACCTTTAAACCCTCATACAAAAAACCCAAAAATTTAATTTGGAATTTCAAGCACAGCAGTAGATAGGCCTATTATCCCTTCCACCACCTTGGACAATAGCCGGGCCTGGTAGTTGACAATATACAGCCTTCTTGTGCGATACCCACAAGAGCACTGTATTGTATTCATCAATTGTGCGATACCCACAACGATGAATACTTTCCCGACTCCTGAATTAGACCTAACTTCCAGCCAGCTCCATTAGGTTGTACAGCTTCCAGCCATGGGTTGTACAGCTTCCAGCTAGCTCCTTAGGTTGTAGAACTTCCAGCCAGCTTCAATAGACTTTTACTTTGTGTGACAGGTTGTACAGCTTCTAGCCAGATCCATTAGGTTGTACAGCTTCCAGCCAGCTGCATTAGGTTGTACAGCTTCTAGCCAGCTCCATTAGGTTGTAGAGCTTCCAGCCAGCTCCATTAGACTTTCACTTGTGTGGCAGGTTATAAAGCTTCCACCCAGCTCCATTAGGTTGTACAGCTTCCAGCCAGCTCCATAAGACTTTCACTTTGTGTGCCAGGTTGTATAGCTTCCAGCCAGCTCCATTAGGCTGTCTCTCTGTATATTAGGTTGTTGTGTAGCTTCGAGCCAGCTAAGCCGTCCTCAGCAGGAAAATTAAATATATGATACCAATTTGTTTTCTGGCATTACATTTGTTTCCTTTCTTGTAAAAGTTTCTTTCCTACCATTGTCCAAAGTGCGAGTACTTAAACACGCACACACACCCTACTTGGGCTGTTTCCAAACTCCTACATTCAACTTCAACTTGGTTACATAGCCAGACTTCAACTTGGTTACATAGCCAGACTTCAACTTGGTTACGTAGCCAGACTTCAACTTGGTTACATAGCCAGACTTCAACTTGGTTACATAGCCAGTTGTGACACTTGAGATTACAGCCATCATCTTGCTAGCACCTACACCCCACCCTAGATTTTTGTCTAGCCAATTACATTACATTACATTACATGTTAAAGTCTACTTGACACCGCGAGGGTGTATGAGACTCTGTGCTTTAAACAAAAAGAAAAAGCACCCACAAAGCAAAAAACCCCATTACATCAGGGGTGTGTCGAGGACAAACAAACCAAACTCCCAACCACCGTTTTGGTGGCGTAGGTATTAAACCCCTTAGAGCCGGACCCAGATCTCAACCACTTACAGTGGCGGAGGTAAGAAGCTAACAAATGAGAAGTCACAAGAAGAAGAAAAAAAGGGATGATAAATTACGGTGCCACTAAGCAGTCCAGGGCTTCCTGTCCTGCTCTTCTACAAGTAGAAAGATAGTCGGCTAGGTTGCTCAAAAAAGACTTAGTGCCATTTCCATTCAAAAAGGTTCTGAATGTGGAATCGCAGAATTCCACATTCCATACGGTTAAGTTGGTATCCTCATGGACATGCCTATAAATATCTGTAAACAGCTTCTGGTAGCGGAGGCGAATATCATTATAAAAAGGGCACTCAAACATATGCATTTCATCCTCAGGTTTTTGGAACCCACACATTTGACAGTGTCTCATTGAGCGAGGGATGTGTGCTCTATCCACCACCCTCATTCTTTCTGTGTTTAGCCAATGGGAACCCATTCTAAACTGTGCTATAGAACGAATCTGATCCTGCTTATGTAAGGCGGATGTAAAGGGAATCAAGCCATTCTCATCATTGCTGTTGGCTGCGAACCATTTTTGGTATCGGAGGCGTTTAAAGCCAACCCTTCTCTCATCAGGGATGTCTCTAACTGCATTGGTGTCACTTGGGTACTTAAACCTCCATGACTCAAAAACTTCAGACATAATACCTTTGACATCGACAGCCTCCAAAATGTTGATGTTTTTACTGGATCCTAGCTTGTGGAGAGCACAACGCAATTCATGAACCCAGCCAGTGTTGGAGTCAAAAGATTCCTCAAGAGCCATTCTAATGAGATCCTCAGGTTCTTTATGTATGGTCTTGTTCCAGAAGCGCAAAGCTTGTTTAAGCCAAGCAAAACACAACGGGGTTCTACCCAGCTCTTCCATGATAATATTAGATGTAGTAGATTGGCAAACACCCAACATTTGTTTAAGTATACCTCTATGCCATTTCTCACAAGCATGGTCATTTGAGATAAGTGTGTTGTTCAGAATAGAAGGAGCCCACACCTCACAGCCAAAATTCAGGATAGGTTGTACAAGAGAATCAAACAGGTGGGTGAGAATATCAATATTGTATATCTCCATAGTATGGCATCGCCTACGGAGCATGTGGTGTGCCTTTTGGGCCTTAGTGAGCATCCTAGAAAAAGCAGCTTTTGCACGATTGCTTGAGTCACCATCCACAAAGAGGGATCCCAAGTAGATAAAAGATAACTTTGTAGAAAGTTGTGCTCCATCATAGACAAATTTGTAATCAGGATCCATGCGGGCCTCATCACAGAATTGCTTGTTGAAAACGACAATCTCAGTTTTCTTTATATTCACAGCCATCTTAGTAGCCTCACAGAAAATCTCTCAGACAGTCAAGCATCGCTTGCATATCTGCCGGGGATTCTGCCATTATAGCTAGGTCATCAGCATAAAGTAACAGTTGCAGAATCTTTCCCCTAAGCTCAGCCCCTACATTTGGGAGCTTGGATTGGAGGAACGATTCAATTCTATCAATGAACAGACCGAATAGGAGTGGGGATAGGGGGTCTCCTTGTTTAACTCCTACAAGGGATGGAAAGGAGGATCCAATGTCCCCATGTAGGCGAACTTGGAAAACAACATGAATATACATGGACTTCAGAATACTGAGATAGGGGTCCTTGACTCCTAGCCTTGCTAAGCAATCCCATAGCAAGTCTCTGTTGACCCAATCATAAGCCTTCTTGAAATCAACAAAAGCCACACAGAGTGGTTTTTTCTTTTCTCTATATTTATCTACAATATGGTTAAGAATGAATGATGCATCTGCAGTACCCCTACCACTTCTAAATCCATATTGGCCAGCGGCTCTGAGGTTGAATTCTTCTGACCAATCATCTAGTCTACGTAGCATGCAAAGGGAGAAGATCTTTCCTATGGAGTTGCTCACCGCAAGACCTCGATAGTTGTCCTTGTCATACACACTGCTTTGGATTTGGGTACGGGTACCAAGGCAGCTGCAGCCCATTGGCTAGGGTAAGAAGTCTTCCAGATGAGATTAAACAGGGTAGTCATAGCTTGTACAAATCGGGAGTTGGCTTCATGGGAAGCAAATCTGTACCATTCTGCAGGGATACCATCTACCCCGGGGGAGGAGTTTTTTCCGTAGGGATTGGAGAACAGAAAACACCTCCTTGGTGGTAAAGTCTTGACATAACCATGTTGGTGCGGTCTCTATCTGAGGTCCATCAGCTTGAGGGACAAAGTCCCTAGCATCCAGACTTGGATCAATACCTACTTGCACATCAAAGAGGTCTGCAAAATAATCAGTCCAATCATGAATTGTGATGTCTGCCGTAGTGGCCTTGTTAGGCTCACGCACGTCTTTCCAAAAACTTTTTGGATAATGCCGAAGATTCGTATGAAGGTTCTCCATGCGTGTTTCTAGCCACTTCCTCTTCTTTCTTCTGAGAATCCTCTTGTACTCCTTGTGCATAGAACCAGCCAAGTCAGAGCTAGAGCCATGTTGATGTTCTGCTTGGCTTGCTGCCTGTCTAGCACGATTGCATTCATCATCATACCATGCGTTCACGGGCCCGTGCTTACGCTTAGCTACAGGTTTGTGACATGGTGTGCATTTGCTTATGGCTAGTTCAATAGCACTAGCAATCCCCTTCTCTGAATCTTCCATAGATGAGCTATGGAGTGCATTGTCAAGTAATCGGTTAACGTCTGGATCACGCTTAATTGTGTGTGCATACATCTGGACATAGTTGTCTTTCCATTTCAGTTTGGGCGAAGGTTTACCACCAGCAGGTGTACTAATAGTACCTTTGAGAAGGCCTAAGGGCAGCATCTGGTATGTGGAGTGTGATAGGCATGTGGTCAAACTTTCCACCCCCGGGCCTGAGAGGGCAGTCATGCTTGGGAGCCACACTAAACTTGACACCTGGGGTGTTGAGAAGACTAGGGGCGGCTAGCGCATAATCAATGACAGATTTCTTGTCCATGCCATCTGCAAAGAAGGTATGTGCACCTTGCATATCACCTTCTGTTCTACCGTTAAGGATGATAAGACCAGTTACTACACATAGCTGGAGTAGGGCCCCCCCCAATCGATTGGGGGGAGCTGTGTCCATGGCTACACCTCGGTTGAATGGTTTGGTTGGGGGCTGTACTATTGGTTTGGGATACTGGTTCATCTCCTAACTCGGTATCATCATTGTCCACACCAAGACCAACCCGAGCGTTGAAGTCACCCATCACCATAACGTTGCCTTTTTCCTGGAAGTTCCCAATGATTTTACCTAGAGTGAGGAAGTGGTCCTCTATACTAATGCAGTCGTCACCATGTTTGTAGTATGAGCTGTTAGCATGTGGGATATAGCACACACCAATGTGTGTTCCATGTATGAGAATCCATGCCATGCCTAATTCAGGTGCCTCATGGACTAAAGTAGCATTTAGGCAAGTGCGGACATAGATAGCGACCCCCCATCCTTGCTCAACTTGGGGCGAGGGGCACAAGAAAGGCATTTGAAACCTGGAATGTGGGGGGTGTCTAGCTGACCACGCACCCCTGTGTGTGAAAACAATAAAATGTTGTGTTTTCTCACCACTTTCATTGCTGCACCGCAGCTGCTTAGAACACTGAGTTGTCCTCTGATGTTCCATGCAAGGCACCTTAGTCCACTTCATGCATCAGTCGATGAGACACCTGAGGGGGGGGCCTTGTCCCGCACCTTCAGGAGTCCTCTATTGAACGAAACCCACTTAGAGGGGTCCCTCTTAGCTTCCAGAAACGCTGGGAGGTGTTCCTTGTGCAGCTTCAGCTCCTCAGGAGACAAGAAATCCAGAGCTGCTATTCCGCTATCCTTGAGAAACCTTCGGTTCCTCACAATGGAGGAAGCATCGAAGCTGGAGGATACTGTGATTAGGGCAAGGCGGGGTCGTGAGGGATCCACCTTGCCTCCCATGCGTCGAGCGGACACAATAGTAAACTCTGCCTTGTCTTGCTCCTTCTGGGCGTAGGTGTTGTTGGCTTCTAAAGCCTGGGTGAGCTTAGACTTTACAGCCACCGCTAGCTGTCTGTCATTCTCGTTGGGATCTTCAGGGATGCCTGAGATCCTGAATTGCATGTCGTAACCTGCTTGGTCAATGAAAGCACAACTAATGTACTACAAGGTACGGATTTGTGCCACCAGAAGGCCAATGAAAGCACAACTAATGTACTACAAGGTACGGATTTGTGCCGGTTATCGCTAGGCGCTCGCCCGCCTCGGATTCAAAGCTTCCTACCTCTCGGCAGCCTACATATGGGAGCTTGGCTACATTTCGAAGTGCAATATCTTCGACCACCTTGAATTCCGTTTGATATTGTCTTGATTGACTTCCGCCTGATTCAATGAATAAGCTGCTTGAATTGAATCACTGATTCAAACTGTTTTCAAGGTACCCTGATTCAAGGGGAAAACCGCTTGATAGGGGTTCATTGATTCAAACCAGTTGATTCAACGATTTCAAAGGTCTGCCTAAATAGCGACCGACGTAGCAAGACAAAAGTAGCAAACAAGACAAAGTAGCGAACAAGACAAAGTAGCAAACAAGACAAAGTAGCGAACAAGACAAAGTAGCAAGCGAACAAGACAAAGTAGCAACAAGCGCAAACAAACAGTAGACAAAGTAGCAAAAACAAGACAAAGTAGCAAACAAGACAAAGTAGCAAACAAGACAAAGTAGCAAACAAGACAAAGTAGCAAACAAGACAAAGTAGCAAACAAGACAAAGTAGCAAACAAGACAAAGTAGCGAACAAGACAAAGTAGCAAACAAGACAAAGTAGCAAACAAGACAAAGTAGCAAACAAGACAAAGTAGCAAACAAGACAGTAGACAAAGTAGCAAACAAGACAAAGTAGCAAACAAGACAAAGTAGCAACAAGACAAAGTAGCAAACAAGACAAAGTAGCAAACAAGACAAAGTAGCAAAACAAGACAAAGTAGCAAACAAGCAAACAAGACAAAGTAGCAAAACAAGACAAAGTAGCAAACAAGACAAAGTAGAAACAAAGTAGCAAACAAGACAAAGTAGCAAACAAGACAAAGTAGCAACAAGACAAAGTAGCAAACAAGACAAAGTAGCAAACAAGACAAAGTAGCAAACAAGACAAAGTAGCAAACAAGACAAAGTAGCAAACAAGACAAAGTAGCAAACAAGACAAAGTAGCAAACAAGACAAAGTAGCAAACAAGACAAAGTAGCAAACAAGACAAAGTAGCAAACAAGACAAAGTAGCAAACAAGACAAAGTAGCAAACAAGACAAAGTAGCAAACAAGACAAAGTAGCAAACAAGACAAAGTAGCAAACAAGACAAAGTAGCAACAAGACAAAGTAGCAAACAAGACAAAGTAGCAAACAAGACAAAGTAGCAAACAAGACAAAGTAGCAAACAAGACAAAGTAGCAAACAAGACAAAGTAGCAAACAAGACAAAGTAGCAAACAAGACAAAGTAGCAAACAAGACAAAGTAGCAAACAAGACAAAGTAGCAAACAAGACAAAGTAGCAAACAAGACAAAGTAGCAAACAAGACAAAGTAGCAAACAAGACAAAGTAGCAAACAAGACAAAGTAGCAAACAAGACAAAGTAGCAAACAAGACAAAGTAGCAAACAAGACAAAGTAGCAACAAGACAAAGTAGCAAACAAGACAAAGTAGCAAACAAGACAAAGTAGCAAACAAGACAAAGTAGCAAACAAGACAAAGTAGCAAACAAGACAAAGTAGCAAACAAGACAAAGTAGCAAACAAGACAAAGTAGCAAACAAGACAAAGTAGCAAACAAGACAAAGTAGCAAACAAGACAAAGTAGCAAACAAGACAAAGTAGCAAACAAGACAAAGTAGCAAACAAGACAAAGTAGCAAAACAAGAACAAAGTAGCAAACAAGACAAAGTAGCAAACAAGACAAAGTAGCAAACAAGACAAAGTAGCAAACAAGACAAAGTAGCAACAACAAGACAAAGTAGCAAACAAGACAAAAGTAGCAAACAAGACAAAGTAGAAAACAAGACAAAGTAGCAAACAAGACAAAGTAGCAAACAAGACAAAGTAGCAAACAAGACAAAGTAGCAAACAAGACAAAGTAGCAACAAGACAAAAGACAAGACAAAGTAGCAAACAAGACAAAGTAGCAAACAAGACAAAGTAGCAAAACAAGACAAAAGTAGCAAACAAGACAAAGTAGCAAACAAGACAAAGTAGCAAAACAAGACAAAGTAGCAAACAAGACAAAGTAGCAAACAAGACAAAGTAGCAAACAAGACAAAGTAGCAAACAAGACAAAGTAGCAAACAAGACAAAGTAGCAAACAAGACAAAAGTAGCAAACAAGACAAAGTAGCAAACAAGACAAAGTAGCAAACAAGACAAAGTAGCAAACAAGACAAAGTAGCAAACAAGACAAAGTAGCAAACAAGACAAAGTAGCAAACAAGACAAAGTAGCAAACAAGACAAAGTAGCAAACAAGACAAAGTAGCAAACAAGACAAAGTAGCAAACAAGACAAAGTAGCAAACAAGACAAAGTAGCAAACAAGACAAAGTAGCAAACAAGACAAAGTAGCAAACAAGACAAAGTAGCAAACAGACAAAGTAGCAAACAAGACAAAGTAGCAAACAAGACAAAGTAGCAAACAAGACAAAGTAGCAAACAAGACAAAGTAGCAAACAAGACAAAGTAGCAAACAAGACAAAGTAGCAAACAAGACAAAGTTAGCAAACAAGACAAAGTAGCAAACAAGACAAAGTAGCAAACAAGACAAAGTAGCAAACAAGACAAAGTAGCAAACAAAGACAAAGTAGCAAACAAGACAAATTAGCAAACAAGACAAAGTAGCAAACAAGACAAAGTAGCAAACAAGACAAAGTAGCAAACAAGACAAAGTAGCAAACAAGACAAAGTAGCAAACAAGACAAAGTAGCAAACAAGACAAAGTAGCAAACAAGACAAAGTAGCAAACAAGACAAAGTAGCAAACAAGACAAAGTAGCAAACAAGACAAAGTAGCAAACAAGACAAAGTAGCAAACAAGACAAGTAGCAACAAGACAAAGTAGCAAACAAGACAAAGTAGCAAACAAGACAAAGTAGCAAACAAGACAAAGTAGCAAACAAGACAAGTAGCAAACAAGACAAAGTAGCAAACAAGACAAAGTAGCAAACAAGACAAAGTAGCAAACAAGACAAAGTAGCAAACAAGACAAAGTAGCAAACAAGACAAAGTAGCAAAACAAGACAAAGTAGCAAACAAGACAAAGTAGCAAACAAGACAAAGTAGCAAACAAGACAAAGTAGCAAACAAGACAAAGTAGCAAACAAGACAAAGTAGCAAACAAGACAAAGTAGCAAACAAGACAAAGTAGCAAACAGACAAAGTAGCAAACAAGACAAAGTAGCAAACAAGACAAAGTAGCAAACAAGACAAAGTAGCAAACAAGACAAAGTAGCAAACAAGACAAAGTAGCAAACAAGACAAAGTAGCAAACAAGACAAAGTAGCAAACAAGACAAAGTAGCAAACAAGACAAAGTAGCAAACAAGACAAAGTAGGCAAACAAGACAAAGTAGCAAACAAGACAAAGTAGCAAACAAGACAAAGTAGCAAACAAGACAAAGTAGCAAACAAGACAAAGTAGCAAACAAGACAAAGTAGCAAACAAGACAAAGTAGCAAACAAGACAAAGTAGCAAACAAGACAAAGTAGCAAACAAGACAAAGTAGCAAACAAGACAAAGTAGCAAACAAGACAAAGTAGCAAAACAAGACAAAGTAGCAAACAAGACAAAGTAGCAAACAAGACAAAGTAGCAAACAAGACAAAGTAGCAAACAAGACAAAGTAGCAAACAAGACAAAGTAGCAAACAAGACAAAGTAGCAAACAAACAAAAGACAAAAGTAGCAAACAAGACAAAGTAGCAAACAAGACAAAGTAGACAAACAAGACAAAGTAGCAAACAAGACAAAGTAGCAAAACAAGACAAAGTAGCAAACAAGACAAAGTAGCAAACAAGACAAAGTAGCAAACAAGACAAAGTAGCAAACAAGACAAAGTAGCAAACAAGACAAAGTAGCAAACAAGACAAGAAAGTAGCAAACAAACAAAGTAGACAAGACAAAGTAGACAAAACAAGACAAAGTAGCAAACAAGACAAAGTAGCAAACAAGACAAAGTAGCAAACAAGACAAAGTAGCAAACAAGACAAAGTAGCAAACAAGACAAAGTAGCAAACAAGACAAAGTAGCAAACAAGACAAAGTAGCAAACAAGACAAAGTAGCAAACAAGACAAAGTAGCAAAAGCAAAAACAAGACAAAGTAGCAAACAAACAAGACAAAGTAGCAAACAAAGACAAAGAGCACAAAAGACAAAGTAGGTAGCAAACAAGACAAAGTAGCAAACAAGACAAAGTAGCAAACAAGACAAAGTAGACAAACAAGACAAAGTAGCAAACAAGACAAAGTAGCAAACAAGACAAAGTAGCAAAACAAGACAAAGTAGCAAACAAGACAAAGTAGCAAGACAAGACAAAGTAGCAAACAAGACAAAGTAGCGAACAAGACAAAGTAGCAAACAAAAGACAAAGTAGCAAACAAGACAAAGTAGCAAACAAGACAAAGTAGCAAACAAGACAAGAAAAGTAGCAAACAAAAGACAAAGTAGCAAACAAGACAAAGTAGCAAACAAGACAAAGTAGCAAAACAAGACAAAGTAGCAAACAAGAACAAAGTAGCAAACAAAAGACAAAGTAGCAAACAAGACAAAGTAGCAAACAAAAACAAAGACAAAAAGTAAGCAAACAAGACAAAGTAGCAAACAAGACAAAGTAGCAAACAAGACAGAGCAAACAAGACAAAGTTAGCAAACAAGACAAAGTAGCAAACAAGACAAAGTAGCAAACAAGACAAAGTAGCAACAAACAAGACAAAGTAGACAGACAAAGTAGCACAGTAGGACAAAGTAGCAAACAAGACAAAGTAGCAAACAAGACAAAAGGCAAACAAGACAAAGTAGCAAACAAGCAAACAAGACAAAGTAGCAAACAAGACAAAAGTAGCAAACAAAGACAAAGTAGACAAACAAACAGACAAAGTAGCAACAAGACAAACAGACAAAGTAGCGAACAAGACAAAGTAGCAAACAAGACAAAGTAGCAAACAAGACAAAGTAGCAAACAAGACAAAGTAGCAAACAAGACAAAGTAGCAAAACAAGACAAAGTAGCAAACAAGACAAAGTAGCAAACAAACAAGCAAACAAAGTAGCAAACAAGACAAACAAGACACAAAGTAGCAAACAAGACAAAGTAGCAAACAAGACAAAGTAGCAAACAAGACAAAGTTAGCAAACAAGACAAAGTAGCAAACAAGCAACAAAGTAGCAAACAAGACAAAAAAGTAGCAAACAAGACAAAGTAGCAAACAAGACAAAGTAGGCAAAACAAGACAAAGTAGCAAACAAGACAAAGTAGCAAACAAGCAAACAAGACAAAGTAGCAAAACAAGACAAAGTAAGCAAACAAGACAAAGTAGCAAACAAGACAAAGTAGCAAACAAGACAAAGTAGCACAAACAAGACAAAGTAGCAAACAAGACAAAGTAGGACAAAGTAGAAACAACAAACAAGACAAGTAGAAACAAGACAAAAGTAGCAAACAAGACAAAGTAGCAAACAAGCAAACAAGACAAAGTAGCCAAACAAGACAAAGTAGCAAACAAGACAAAGTAGCAAACAAGACAAAGTAGCAAACAAGACAAACAAGACAAAGTAGCAAACAAGACAAAGTAGCAAACAAGAAAAGTAGCAAACAAGACAAAGTAAACAAGACAAAGTAAGCAAACAAGACAAAGTAGCAAACAAGACAAAGTAGCGAAAACAAGACAAAGTAGCAAACAAGACAAAGTAGCGAACAAGAACAAAGTAGCGAACAAGCAAACAAGACAAAGTAGCAAACAAGCAAACAAGACAAAGTAGCAAACAAGACAAAGTAGCAAAACAAGACAAAGTAGAACAAAACAAGACAAAGTAGCAAACAAAGACAAAGTAGCAAACAAGACAAAAGTAGCAAACAAGACAAAGTAGCAAACAAGACAAAGTAGCAAACAAGACAAAGTAGCAAACAAGACAAAGTAGCAAACAAAGACAAAGTAGCAAACAAGACAAAGTAGCAAACAAACAAGACAAAGTAGCAAACAAGACAAAGTAGCAAACAAGACAAAGTAGCAAACAAGACAAAGTAGCAACAAGACAAGTAGCAAAGTAGCAAACAAGACAAGTAGCAAACAAAAGACAAAGTAGCAAACAGACAAAGTAGCAAACAAGAAAGTAGCAAAACAAGACAAAGTAGCCAAACAAGACAAAGTAGCAAACAAGACAAAAGTAGCAAACAAGCACAAAGTAGCAAACAAGACAAAGTAGCAAACAAGACAAAGTAGCAAACAAAGAGACAAAGTAGCAAACAAGACAAAGTAGCAAAAAAGACAAATGTAGCAACAAGACAAAGTAGCAAACAAAACAAGAAAAAAACCCAAAGTAGCCCCAAAAAAATGACCCAAGAACTAAGACAAAAGCAAGACAAAGTAGCAAACAACAGTAGACAAGAAAGTAGCAAAAACAAGACAAAGTAGCAAACAAGACAAAGTAGCAAACAAGACAAAGTAGCAAACCAAGACAAAGTAGCAAAACAAGACAAGTAGCAACAAGACAAAGTAGCAAACAAGACAAAGTAGCAAACAAGACAAAAGTAGCAAACAAGACAAAGTAGCCAAACAAGAACAAACAAGACAAAGTAGCAAACAAGACAAGTAGCAAACAAAGTTGAGCAACAAAAAAGTAGCAAACAAGACAAAGTAGCAAACAAGACAAAGTAGCAAACAAGACAAAGTAGCAAAAAGCAAACAAGTAGTATCAAACAAGACAAAAGTAGCAAACAAGACAAAGTAGCAAACAAGACAAAGTAGCAAACAAGACAAAGTAGCAAACAAGACAAAGTAGCAAACAAGACAAAGTAGCAAACAAGACAAAGTAGCAAACAAGCAAACAAGACAAAGTAGCAAACAAGACAAAGTAGCAACAAGCAAACAAGACAAAGTAGCAAACAAGACAAAGTAGCAAACAAGACAAAGTAGCAAACAAAAAGACAAAAGCAATACAAGAAAGTAGCAAACAAGTACAAAGTAGCAAACAAGACAAAGTAGCAAACAGACAAAAACAAGACAAAGTAGCAAACAAACAGTAGCAAACAAGGAAACAAAGTAGGCCCAAACAAGACAAAGTAGCAAAGGAGCAAACAAAGTACAAAAGCCAAACAAAGTAGCAACAAGCAAACAAGACAAAGTAGCAAACAAGACCAAAGTAGCAAACAAGACAAAGTAGCAAACAAGACAAAGTAGCAAAACAAACAAGACAAAGTAGCAAACAAGAACAAAGTAGCAAAACAAGACAAGTAGCAAACAAAAGACAAGAAAGTAGCAAACAAGACAAAGAAAGTAGCAAACAAGACAAAAAGACAAAGTAGCAAAGTAAACAAGACAAAGTAGCAAACAAGACAAAGTAGCGACAAGCAAACAAGACAAAGTAGCAAACAAGAACAAGAAAAAAGTAGCGAACAGACAAAAGCAAGACAAAGTAGCAAACAAGACAAAGTAGCAAACAAGACAAAGTAGCAAACAAGACAAAGTAGCAAACAAGACAAAGTGCGAACAAGACAAAGTAGCAAACAAGACAAAGTAGCAAACAAGACAAAGTAGCAAACAAGACAAAGTAGCAAGAACAAAGAAACAAGACAAAGTAGCAAACAAGACAAAGTAGCAAACAAGACAAAGTAGCAAACAAGACAAAGTAGCAAACAAGACAAAGTAGCAAACAAGACAAAGTAGCAAACAAGACAAAAGTTAGCAAACAAGACAAAGTAGCAAACAAGACAAAGTAGCAAAACAGTAGCAAAGTAGCAAACAAGACAAAAGTAGCAAACAAGACAAAGTAGCAAACAAGACAAAGTAGCAACAAGACAAAGTAGCAAACAAGACAAAGTAGCAAACAAGCACAAAAGTACAAACAAGCAAACAAGAACAAGACAAAGTAGCAAACAAGACAAAGTAGCAAACAAGACAAAGTAGCAAACAAGACAAAGTAGAGTAAACAAAGTAGCCAAACAAGACAAAGTAGCAAACAAGACAAAGTAGCAAACAAGACAAAGTATGGCAAACAAGACAAGTAGCAAACAAGCAACAAAGTAGCAAACAAGACAAAGGTAGCAGCAACAAGACAAAGTAGCGTTTGAACAAGACAAAGTAGCACAGTACAAAGAAGACAAAGCACATACAAAGTAGCCAACAAACAAAGACAAACACAGCAAACAATGAAGACAAAGAAACAGTAGCAAACAAGACAAAGTAGCAAACAAGACAAAGTAGCAGCAAACAAGACAAAGTAGCCTCACAAACAAGTAGACAAGACAAAGTAGACAAAGTAGCAAAAGACAAAGTAGCCAAAAAGAACAAACAAGACAAAGACTAAAGCAACAAGCAAAACAAGACAAAGTAGACAAACAAGACCAAAGTAGCAACAAACAAAGTAGCACAACAAAGTAGCCAAACATAAAGACAAGTAGCAAACGACAAAGTAGCAAACAAGACAAAGCAAATAGCAAACTAAAAGACAAAGTAAGCAACAACAAGACAAGACAAAGTAGCAAACAAGACAAAGTAGCAAACAAGACAAAGTAGCAAACAAGACAAAGTAGCAAACAAGACAAAGTAGCAAACAAGACAGAAAGTAGCAAACAAGACAAAGTAGCAAACAAGACAAAGTAGCAAAACAAGACAAAGTAGCAAACAAGAAAAGTAGCAAACAAGACAAAGTAGCAAACAAGACAAAGTAGCAAACAAGACAAAGTAGCAAAACAACAAGACAAAGTAGCAAGGCAAACAAGACAAAGTAGCAAACAAGACAAAGTAGCAAACAAGACAAGTTAGCAAACAAGACAAAGTAGCAAACAAGACAAAGTAGCAAGAAGACAAGACAAAGTAGCAAAACAAGACAAAGTAGCAAACAAGACAAAGTAGCAAACAAGACAAAGTAGCAAACAGACAAAGTAGCAAACAAGACAAAGTAGCAAACAACAAAGACAAAGTAGCAACAAGACAAAGTAGCAACAAGACAAAGTAGCAAACAAGACAAAGTAGCAAACAAGCAACAAAGTAGCAAACAAGACAAAGTAGCAAACAAGACAAAGTAGCAAACAAGACAATCAGTAGCAAACAAGACAAAGTAGCAAACAAAGTAGCAACACAAAGTTAGCAAACAAGAACAAAGTAGCAAACAAGACAAAGTAGACAAAGTACGCAAGACAAAAGCAACAAGACAAAGTAGCAAACAAGACAAAGTAGCAAACAAGACAAAGTAGCAAACAAGACAAATACAAGTAGACAAACAATGACAAAGTAGCAAACAGACAAAAAGAAACAAACAAGACAAAGTAGCAACAAGAACAAAGTAGCAAACAAGACAAAGTAGCAAACAAGACAAAGTAGCAAAAAGAAGTAGCAAACAAGACAAAGTAGCAAAACAAGACAAAGTAGCGAACAAGACAAAGTAGCAACAAGACAAAGCAAACAAGACAAAGTAGCAAGACAAGACAAAGTAGCAAACAAGACAAAGTAGCAAACAAAAGACAAAGTAGCAAACAAGAACAAAGTAGCAAACAAGACAAAGTAAGCAAACAGACAAAGTAGCAAACAAGCAAACAAGACATAAGTAGCGCAAAACAAGACAAAGTAGCAAACAAGACAAAGTAGCAAAACAAAGACAAAGTAGCAAACAAGACAAAGTAGCAAACAAGACAGAAGTAGCAAACAAGACAAAGTAGCAAAACAAGACAAAAGTAGCAAAGACAAGACAAAGTAGCAAACAATGACAAAGTAGCAAACAAGACAAAGTAAGCAAACCGAAACACAAGTAGCAAACAAGAACAAAGTAGCAAACAAGACAAAGTAGCAAACAAGACAAAGTAGCAAACAAGACAAAGTAGCAAACAAGACAAAGTAGCAAACAAGACAAAGTAGCAACAAGACAAAGTAGCAAACAAGACAAAGTAGCAAACAAGACAAAGTAGCAAACAAGACAAAGTAGCAAACAAGACAAAGTAGCAAACAAGACAAAGTAGCAAACAAGACAAAGTAGCAAACAAGACAAAGTGAGGCGAACAAGACAAAGAACAAAGTTTAGCAAAAGACAAAGTAGACAAAGTAGAACAAGACAAAGTAGCAAACAAGACAAAGTAAGCAAACATCAGACAAAGTAGACAAAGTAAACAAGACAAAGTAGCAAGACAAAGTAGCAAACAAACAAAGTAGCAAACAAGACAAAGTAGCAAACAAGACAAAGTAGCAAACAAGACAAAAAGTAGCAAACAAGACAAAGTAGCAAAACAAGACAAAGTAGCAAACAAGACAAAGTAGCAAACAAGACAAAGTAGAAACAAGACAAAGTAGCAACAAGACAAAGTAGCAAACAAGACAAAGTAGCAAACAAGACAAAGTAGCACAAGACAAAGTAGCAAACAAGACAAGTAGCAAAAGACAAAGTAGTAACACAAGAGTAACAAGCAAGTCCAAACAAGACAAAGTACAGTAACAAGACAAAGTAGCAAACAAGACAAGTAGCAAACAGACAAAGTAACAAGACAAGTAGCAAAACAAAACAGAGTAGCAAACAAGACAAAGTAGCAAACAAGACAAAGTAGCAAACAGAAAGTAGCGTAGACAGTAGACAACAAGTACAGACAAAGTGCAACAAGACAAAGTAGACAGTAGCAAACAGACAAAGTAGTCAAGACAAAGTAGACAAAGTAGAACAAGACGTAGCACAAGCAAAGTACTGAACAAGACAAGTAGAGTTAGCAAACAAGACAAAGTAGCAAACAAGACAAAGTAGCAAACAAGACAAAGTAGCAACAAGACGTTAGCAAACAGTAGACAAATGGCAAATCAAACAAGACAAAGTAGCAAACGAAGACAAAGTAGCAACAGACAAAGTAGGCTACAAGTAGCAAAAAACAAGACAAAGTAGCAAAACAGTGACGGGGAAAAGAACAAGACAAGTAGCAAACAAGACAAAGTAGCAAACAAGACAAAGTAGCATAGACAGTAGCAAGGAAAAAAAGAGAAAACAAACAAGTAGCAAACAAGACAAAGTAGCAAACACTAAAGTAGCAAACAGTAGTAAAAACAAGACACTAAAGTAGCAAACAAGACAAAGTAGCACAGCAAGCACAAAAAAGTACAAAGTAGGGGGGAAAGCAAACAAGACAAAGTATTGGGCCAAACAAGACAAGAGTAGCAAAAAGTGTGGACAAAGTAGCACAAAACAAGTAGACAAAGTAGCAAACACAACAGAACAACAAAGTAGCACAACAAGACAAAGTAAGCAACAAGAGAAAGTAGAACAAGACAAAGTAGGGCAAGCAAACAAGACAAAGTAGCAAACAAAGTAGCAAACAGTGCAACCAAGACAAAGTAGCAAACAGACAAAGTAGCAAACAAGACAAAGTAGAAACAAGACAAGTACAACAAGACAAAGTAGACAAACAAGACAAAGTAGCAACAAGAGACAAAAGTAGCAAACAAGACAAAGTAGCAAACAAGACAAAAGTAGCAAACAAGACAAAGTAGCAAACAAGACAAAGTAGCAAAACAAGACAAAGTAGCAAACAAGACAAAGTAGCAAAACAAGACAAAGTAGCAAAAGACAAAGTAGCAAACAAGACAAAGTAGAAACAAACAAAGTAGCAAACAAACAAAAGTAGCAACAAGACAAAGTAGCAAACAAAGTAGCAAACAAGACAAAGTAGCAAACAAGACAAAGTAGCAAAACAAGACAAAGTAGCAAAAGACCAAGACAAAAGTAGCAACAAGACAAAGTAGCAAACAAGACAAAGTAGCAAACAAGACAAGTAGCCAAACAAGAACAAAGTAGACAAAGACAAGTACAAACAAGACAAAGTAGCAAACAAGACAAAGTAGCAAACAAGACAAAGTAGCAAACAAGACAAAGTAGCCACAAGACAAACAAAGTAGCAAACAAGACAAAAGACAAGCAACGAAGACAAGTAGCAAACAAGAAAAGTAGCAAACAAGACAAAGTAGCAAAACAGGAAAAAGGTTAAAACAGACAAAGTAGCAAACAAGACAAGACAAGTAGCAAAACAAGGACAAAAGCAACAGGAGACAAAAGTAGCAAACAAGACAAAGTAGCAACAATGACAAAGTAGCAAACAAGACAAAGTAGCAAACAAGACAAAGTAGCAACCGGAAGACAAAGTAGCAGAACAAGACAAAGTAGCTGAAACAAGACAAAGTAGCACAAAGTAGAAAAAGACAAGTAGCCGAACAAGAAGTAGCGAACAAGACAAGAGTAGCAAGACAAGCAACAAAGTAGCAAGACAAAGTAAAAGCAAAACGACAAAGTAAGCAAACAAGACAAAGTAGCAAACAAGACAAAGTAGCAACAAGACAAAGTAGCAAAACAAGACAAAGTAAGCAAACAAGACAAAGTAGCAAAGACAAGACAACAAAAGACAAAGTAGCAAACATAAACAAGACAAAGTAGCAAACAAGACGAAAGTAGCAACAAACACACAAGTGCAAACGAAGAACAAAGGTAGAGTAGCAAACAAAAAAAGCAAAGCCCAAGCCCGGGAAAAGTAGCAACAAGCACAAAGTAGCAGGCAAGACGGGCCACAAAGTAGCAAACAGACAAAGTAAAGTACTAAGTACAACAAGACAAAGTAGCAAAAAGTAGGTGGCAAAACAAGACAAAGTAGCAAAGTAAAGTAAACACGGAGAGGTAGTAGAAACAAGACCAGTGCAAAAGACACAAGTAGCAACAAGACAGTAGAAACAGAACAAAGTAGCAAACAAGAACAAGTTAGACAAGACAAGTCAGTAGCAAACAAGACAAAGTAGTGCAAACAAGACAAAGTAAGCAAACAAGTACAAAGTAGCAACAAGACAAGTCAGCAAACAAGACAAAGTGCAAGCAAGTACATATAGACAAAGTAGGCAGGACAGGTATGAGCAAGGCAAAGTAGCAAACAACGACAAAGTAGCAAACAGCGCAAAAAGGACAATACCAAGAAGAATAGCAGTGACAAGACAAAGTAAGCAAGGAGGAAAAGGTAGCAAGGAGAAAAGTAGCAAAACAAGACAAAGTAGCAAACAGAACAAGCACAAAAGGTAGCAAACAAGACAAAGGTAGCAAACAAAAACAGACGAGTAGCAACAAGACAATGTAGCAAAACAAGAAAAGGTCAAACTAGCAAAGACAAAATAGCAAACAAGCAAAGGTAAGCAAACAAGAAAATAGCAAACAAGACAAGTAGCAAAGGAGAAAAGTAGCAAACAAGACAATAATGCAGACAAGACAAATTAGCAAACGGAAGAACAAAGTTAGCAACAGTGCAAAAGACAAGTAGCAAACAAGACAAAGTAGGCAAAGTAGCAACAAGACAGTAGCAAACAGAACAAGTACAAACAGACAAAGTAGCAGACAAGACAAAGTAGGCAAACAAGCACAAAAGTTAGCAAACAAGACAAAGTAGGCACACAAGACAAAGTAGCAAAGGAATACAAGGTAGCCAAGCAAACAACACAAAGTAGCAAACAAGAAAGTAGCAAAAAAAGACAAAGTAGGCAAACAAGACAAAGTGCAAGGAGACAAAAGGCAAACGAGTTAGCAAAGGGAGACAAAGTAAGCAAACAAGTACGAAGAAAATAGCAAACAACAAGAGCAAGTAGCAAACAAGAACAAAGAACAAAGGAGACAAAGTAGAAAGGAGCAAGACAAAGTAGTAGCAAACAGACAAAGTAGCAAACAAGCAAGCAAAAAGACAAAAGTAGCAAACAAGACAAAGTAGCAAAACCAAGACAAAGTAGGCCGAACAAGTAGCAAACAAGACAAAAGCAAAGTACGAACAAGACCAAAGTAGCAAACAGACAAAAGTAGCAAACAAGACAAAGTAGCAACAAGACAAAGTAGCGAAACAAGACAAAGTAGCAAACAAGACAAAGTAGGCAAAACAACAAAGTAGACAAGGAGCAAAGTACAACAAGACAATGAGCAAACAAAAGAACAAGAGTAGCAAACAACAAAGTAGCAAACAAGACAAAGTAGCAAACAAGACAAAGTTAGCAAACAAGACAAGTAGCAAACAAGACAAAGTAGCAAAGCAAGACACAAGAGTCAAACAAGAACAAAGTAGCAAAACAAGACAAAGTTAGCAAACAGACAAAGTAAGGCAAAACAATACAAAGTAGCAAAAGACAAAGTAGCCAAACAGGCAAGTAGCAAACGACAAAAGACAAAGTAGCAAACAAGAAAAGTAGCAAACAAGACAAAGTAGCAAACAAGACAAAGTAGCAACAAGACAAAGGTAGCAAACAAGACAAAGTAGCAGAACAAGACACAGTGCAAACAAGAACAAAGGTAGCAACAAGACAAGTAGGCAAACAGAAAAAGTAGCAAACGAAGACAAAGTAGCCAAACAAGACAAAGGTAGCAAACAAGACAAAGTAGGCAAACAGACAAAGTAGCAAACAAGATCAAAGTAGCAAACAAGAACAAAGTAGGAAAACAAGACAAGTAGCAAACAAAAAAGTAGCAACAAGACAATAGTAGCAATACATGACAATAGCAAACAGACAAGTAGCAAACAAGACAAGTAGCAAACAAACTAAAGTGAGCAAAACAAGACAACAAAGTAGCAAACAAGACAAAGTGCAAAAAAGGCAGTAGAAACAAGACAGAGTTAGAGCAAACAAAGCACAAAGTAGCAACAAGGCAAAGTTAAGCAAACAAGACAAAGTAGCAAATCAAGACAAACTGTAGATAACAAACAAAAGTTAGTGCAAACAGACAAAGTAGCAAACAAGACAAGTAGCACACAAGCAAAGTAGCAAACAAGACAAAAGTAGGTAACAAATAGACAAAGTAGCAACAACTAAGGACAAAGTAGCAAACAAGACAAAGTAGCAATCAAAGACAGCAAAAGACAAAGTAGCAAACAAGACACAGTAGCCAAACCAGACAAGAGTAGCATACCAAGACAAGTAGCAAACAGTACAAAGTAGCAACAGCAAACAAGACAAAGTAGCAGAACAGACAAAGAAACAAACAAAGTAGCAAACAAGACAAATCAAGCAGAACATAACAAAGTTGAGAACAAACAGTAGCAACAATAAAGTAGCAAACAAGACAAGACACAATAGCAACAAGGACCAAAGTAACAAACAAGACAAACAGAAAATAAGGGCAAACAAGACAAAGTAGGCAAACCGACAAAGAGACAGACAAAAGAGCAAAGTAGCATAAGTAAAGCAAAGGAGACAGTAGACAAGAGTAGGAACAGTAGCAGCAAACAAGTAGCAAACAACAGTAGCAAACAAGACAAAGTAGGGAAAGTGCAACAAGACAAGTAGCAAACAGACAAGTAGGCAAGACAAGAAAAGTTAGCATAACAAGACAGTAGCAAACAAGACAAAGTTAGCAAAAAGACAAAGTAGCAACAAGGAGAACAGACAAAGTAGCAAACCAAGACAAAGTAGGCAAACAGACAAAGTAAGCGAGACAAGAACAAAGACAAAGGTAGCAAACAAACAAGTAGCAAACAAGACAAAGTGCAAACAAGACAAAAGTAGCGAACGGACAAAGTAGCAAAACAAACAAAGTAGCAAACAAACAGTAGCAACAAGACAAGTTAGCAAACAAGACATAAGTGGACAAATACAAACAAGTACAAATCAAGACAAAGTAGCAAAAAACAAAGTAAGCATACAAGACAAAGTATCCAAACAAGACAAGCATAACAAGACAAATAAAGACAATAGCAAAAAAGACAAAGTAGCAACAAGACCAAAGTAGCAAAACAAGAGCAAAGGTAGCAAAGGCAAGCAAACAAAGACAAGTAGCAAAACAGACAAAGTAAGAATACAAATAGATACTCAGAAGTAGGCATAAGCCTACACGACAAAGTGCAACAAGACAAACAAGCAGCATATAAAGTAGCAAACTTGAAGACAAAGTAGCAACGAAGGAAAAAGTAGCAAACAAGACAAAGTAGCAAACAGACAAAGTAAGCATAAGCAAGACATAGTAGCAAACAAGCAATAGTAGCAAGTCACAGACAAAGTAGCAAACAACATAATGTCATAATAAGACAATGTAGAAAAAACAAAGTAGCAAACAAAGACAAAGTTAGCAAAACACAATACAGAAGTAGAAACAAGGACAAGTAGCAAACAAGACAAAGTTAGCAAAGCGAAGACATGTAAGCAACGCGTGAGTGACAAGAATAACGTAGCAAGATCAAGACAAAGTAGCAATACAAAGCAAAGTAGCAAATCAGGACAAAGTAGCAACAAGACAGAGTAGCAAACAGACAAAGCTGTATTCAGAACGCAAAACAAAGTAGCTAACAAGTTCAAGTAGCAAACTAGACAACTAAGCAAAACAAACTAAGTAAGCAAACAAGACTAAGGTTAGCAATGCAGACAAAGTAAAAAACAGACAAATAACAAACAACAAAGTAGCAACAAGACTCAAGTAGCATAACAAGCAAAGTAGCGAACAAGCAAAGTAGCGAACAAACTAAGTCGAACAGAGAACAAGAGTAGCGACAAGACACTAGTTAGCGAACGTAAGACAGATATAGCGAAACAAGACTAAAGGGGTGCTACAAGACCAGAACTTACTAAACAAGGACAAATTAGCAAAAACCAAATTAGCAACAAGAAAAAATAGCTAACAAGACGCAAGTAGCAACAAGGAAAGAGTATCAAAACAAGACAATAGACAAACAAAGGACAAAATACAAACAAGACAGAAGGTAGGGCATAACAAGACAAAGGTACAAACCAAGAGCAAATAGAAGCAGATACAAGTAGGCAAACATGTAGGAGGGCGTGTTGGCGGGATGTGGAGGGGTGGGGGGAGTGGAGCCGGGGTGGGTGCTGAAAAGCAGGGGAGAGTATGGAGGGGCTGTGGGCGCTGGACGTGTGTGGCATGTATGTGTCCAAATCGCTATGCCGTATCGGAGGGTGGCTGGGGTGTGAGGACAATAGAGGGGACGGAGAGAAACAAGTCATAAAGACAAGGAAACAAGTGAGACAAAACAAAGACGAAGAGAGCAAGAAGTAGCAAAACAGCAGTGAGCAAACCAACAAAAGTAGCAATGACACAGGAAGTAGACAAACAAGGACAAAAGTAGCAAAATAAGACAAAGTAGCAAACGAAGTGACAATAAGTGGCAAACACAAGGACAAAGGGCTAGTCGAAGACACAGACAAAGTCAACAAGACAACAGTACAACTCAAAGGAACAAGTAGCAAACAACGAGCAAATTAGCAAACAAGATAAGTAGCAAAGAGCAAGACAGAGTGAGCAAAACAAGACAAAGTAGGCAAACAGAGGACAAAGCTTAGCAACAAGACAAGTAGCAAGACAAGGACAAAGTAGCAAACAAGACAAAATGTAACAAAACAAGACAAAGTACGCACACTTAGGACAAACCACAAAGTAGCAACAAGGAACCAATGTAGCAACAAGGGACAGAAGTATGCATAAGCGGACCAAGTAGCCACACAGAAGTAGCCAAACAATAAGCAAAACAAGACAAAGTAGCCAAACAAGACCATAGATACAAACAATAGAACAAGTACAAAAGTAGCACACAAAGTAGAAAATCAGACAAAGTAGCACAACAAGACGAAAGTCGCAGAACAAAGACAGAAGTCGCAAATCAAAGGACAAGTAGCAAACAAGACAGAAGATAGCAAACAGACAAAAGTAGGCAACCAAGACAAGTAGCAAACAGGAGCAATAGCAAGCAGACAAGAGGTAGAAGAGACCAATAGCTAACAAGAAAAGTAGGGCAAACAATAGAGCAAGTTCAAACAAGACAAGTAGCGAAAACAAGACAAAGTAGCAAAACAAGACAAAGTAGCCAGAACAAGACCAAAGTAGCAAACAAGACAAAGTAGGCAGAACTAAGACAAAGTTATGCAAACAAACAAAGTAAAACAAGAACAATAGTAGCAAACAAGACAAAGTAGCAAGTCAGAGAAAAGATAGCAAAACAAAGACGAGGTAGCAAATCAAGACAAAGAGTAGCAAACAAGCAAAGGTCGGTAGCAAACAGACAAAGTAAGCAAACAAGACCAAAGTGCAAGCACAAGACGAAGAGGCAACAAGGCAAGTGAGCAAAACCCAGACCAAAGTGCAAACTAATGACAAGAGTAGCAAATCAAGAGAAAGTAGGCAAAACAAGACAAAAGCTAGTGCAAACAAGAACAAAGTAGCAAACAACAAAGGTAGGCAAACAAGACAAAGTAAGCAAACAAGACAAAGTAGCAAACTGACAAAGTAGGCAAACAAGACAAGAGTAGCAAACGAAGACAAGAGTAGAAGTAAAACAGACTAAGTAGCAAACAAGACAAGTAAGCAAGCAAGCAAAGTAGCAAACAGGACTAATAGCAAGACAAGACATAGTAGCAAACGAGACAGAAGTAGCAAGCAAGGACAGGATTAACAAAACAGACAAAGTGCAAACAAGAGCAGAAGTAGCAAACATAGACAAAGTAGCAGAACAAGACATAAGTTAGCGCGAACAAGACAAAGTAGCAACAATAACATGAAGTATATCTCTCTGATACTTATTTTTGACTATAGTAGCTCTGATCAAGACAAAGTAGCTAACGAAAGATCAAGTAGCGATTACAAGACAAAGTAGCGAATACAAGATCTAAAGTAAGTACAAGTACATATTAGTATGCAAACAATGACAAAGTGTGACGCAAGACAAGAGTAGCAAACAAGACAATAGTAGCAAACAAAACAAGTAGCAACACAAGACCAAAGTAGCAGAACAAGACAAGGTAGCAAAACAAGACAAAGTTAGCAGAACAAACGCAAATAGCAAACAAGACAAAGTAGCAACGCAGAGACAAGTCCAAATAGCAAGAACAAGTAGGCAACAAGAACAAAGTAGCATACAAGGATCAAAGCTGGCAAACAACGACAAAGTAGCAAACAAGACAAAAAGTAGATAACAGACAAAGTTAGCTGAAAACAGGACAAGGTAGCAAACAAGACAGTAGCAAACAAGTACTAAAGTTAGACAAACAAAGACCAAAGTCAGAACAAACAAAGTAGCAAATCAAGACAAAAGTGAGCAACAGACAAGGCAGTGTCATAGAATCTAGACACAAAGAGTAGCAAGTCAGAGTACAAAGTTGCAAACAGATCGAAGTAGGCAGAACAAGACAAAGTAGCAACAAGACAAAGTAGCAACAAAGTCAAAGTGCAACAAGACAAAGTAGCAAACAAGACAAAGTGCAAACACATGATCAAGAAAGTAGCCCAAACAAGACAAAGTAGCAACAGACAAAGTACAACAAGGACAAAGATCGGCACACAAGACAGAAGATAGCAACAAGAAAAAGTAGTTGAGCAAATCAGCAAAGGTGTAGCATAACAAGACAGAATGGCAACAAGACAAATAGGCAAAGCAAGACAATAGCATAACAGACAAAGTACAAACTAGACATAAAGTAGCAACAGAGACAAATTAGCAAACAAGACAACGTAGCCAAACAAGACAGAGTGACAAACAAAGACAAAGTAGCAAACAAGACAAGTAGCAAACCAAGACAAAGTATAGCCAAACAAGACATAGTGCGACAAAGACGCAAGAAGTAGCGAACGCAGAAAACAAGAGTGAGCGCTGCAGAACAAAGTAGCGACACAAGACATAAGTAACGAACAAGACAATAGTAGCGACGAATACTACAAAGTAGCGAACAATGACAGAGTAGCAAAAGACAAAGGAGGCGAACAAGACAAATTAGCGTACAAGAAAAGTACTGAACTTAGACAATGTGCGACAGAAGTAGTCAATGAGACAGACAGAAGTAGGAACGAGACAACCGCACGTACACACAAGGACAAAGTAGCAAACAGACAAGTAGCAAACGCTATACGACTAGTAGCAAACAAGACAAGTACAATAGCAAGACACAAAGTAGCTACAAACAAACAAGTAGCAAACAGACAAAGTAGCCCAAGAGATCGACTAAAGTAGCAAACAAACAATAGTGTATAAACGAAGGCAAATAGCAAACAAGACAAGAGTAGTTAAACAAGAACAAAGGTGGCAGAACTGATAAAGTAGTCAATACAAGAAAGTAGCAACAAGATAAGTAGCAAAAAGACAAGTAGCAAACAGACAACAGTAGCCAAAAAAACAAAGTAGCAAACAAGACAACTAGCAACACTAGACGAAGTAGCAAAACAAGGCAGTACGAAAACAAAGGACCAGAATGCGAAACAAGGACAACAGTAGCAAACAGACAAAGTAGCAACAAACAGAAGTAGCAAACAGACAGAAGTAGCAAACAAGACATAGTAGCAAACGACAAAGTAGCAAACAAGACAACAG
>JAJSRW010000858.1:0-44137 GCA_022414725.1 Microglena sp. YARC | reverse complement strand
TCCTCCCGAACCGCTGTTACAGTTTTTGGTCACAGCATCCAATTGCTTAGCCAGTTAGGGATTAGGTGATTGTCAACAACAATCCCCTAGCTCATTAACCGACTGGGGACGACAACAACTAAATTTGGTGGACTGGCTATAACTTGATGCAGCTGATGAAAATGAAAAAAGTTTCTTCCCGAACATCGATTCCATACACCACATGCTCTGGCCGTCAATAGTAAGTCACGGCAATTTGATAGGACCATGCAAACACTAGACTGTATCGTGTGTCTGCGTCGACTATGTACACGTGCATATACAGTACACTGAGAGAAACTTCCGAATAGTGTCATACCGTAACGCTCAGTGCGCAGTCAGTGTGTCGGTAATATGATCGCAGCGTATAATATGCCGATTTGATACATTGACTTATGATCCCTCCATTTTGCAGAAAGGCATTGTGTCGGCAATCACAAGAGCCCATCATCTATATGAGAATAGTACTACAGTCAACACTGGCAATGAAAATGTCTGATAGAATAATGGAACGGTCCTCGTCCGCTTATATATTAGGTGACAATTGGAGATTACCATGCTAGGTCGGCTCTAATCCTAGAGGCGAACCTGTCCTACAAATTGTTGTACTGTCCAATCCCAGAATAGCTTGGCTTGAAAGCTAATTTGAGAGTCAGGCCTAAGTTATCAAGCAATCTTAATCGTTTTGGAATTATCCAATGGGAATTATAAGCTGAATCCATCAACCACTCTGATGACACACTACTACTACTCTGTTGACAGGCAATCTGCACCCAAAGCTGGTCATCCGGCGATACATTATTCTTAAAAAGCTGATAAATTGGAAAACCCCTCCTATACTATGCCCATAACTTCACTTCCAAGTCGCACCTTTGTATGATTGATTCAAATGTTCCTGATGGCATGCCCCCAGTGTCTGTGATTTGCTTTTGGAAAACACCATCTCATTCATCATCGGCTATGAAGTATCCCCTATCAAAGTGTTTGGATGTGCACGGCATGTCGACCCACCCTTCGGTGGGTGTAATAATAGAAACAAAACGTCACCATTTTTGTTGGTGCAGAAGGACTATTAAGGGTGGGACAGCCGTTGTTAGTTGCTCGACTATAGTTAAGATCCGTTTTGTAATGGTACTGAGGTTTTTTGGGTATGCAGACATGTAGCTTATACCGGTATATCCGCTTTCTATATTTTGATAATAATCAAAGTTTATTTTTTCAGATAATTATAGATATCTATATAATGATTTTTGGTTCCTCCGTTTGTCAAGTAGTCCTTTGGTAATCCAGGCTCATTAGAACGTTCTTTTGGTATTCGGTTGCTGATGGTGGTAAATCGGTTGCAAGCACCTCCCTCTTAGATTGGTAGGTTATTGAATACTGGTCGGCGAGCGTCTGCGTGCCTGAAGTCAAATCTATCTAGTGACCGCCTCAAATCATACCGGTTTTTTAGGTGCGTTTGCATTATTGGCATTAGACGGAGATGGTCGAAAGGAAGGTGGTCTAGGTAAGTGGTCTATATATTCGTCCTAGTTCCCTTGAAAAACATTGGTTTGTTGGAGTCAGTGTTTTGTTGAGTCATGACAGCCCTCGCAGATCTAGAAAGCTGTTCTACAGCAGATACCCCATTTACAGCCTGAGCTATCATATTTTTGATGGGGTTGTTTTGGGATCTCTATAACATATTGCATAAGGGCTTTGAATCCCAATCATTCAGGGAGTGTCCTATCAGTGTAGGTAATTTAAACCATTAATTGTTGGGTTGCTCTTTGGTTTGTAGTATATCCCATCTTTGTTTGATTGTATTGTTTTTTGGTTTTTTGTTTTTTGTTTTTCCCACATTTTTTCTGGACCTCATGGTTTTAAATTATGTTATAAATTAATGTACAACACCTCTTCAGTATATATTTTCTCAGCCCCGACAGTCGAGACACCAAAAATATCACCAACAGTTTTTCAGGAGACTATAACGCACTTATAAACAAGCCCACCTTATTTTCAGGGGTCTTACAATGATCTTACAGACCAATTGAATGTACAAAACGCTTTTGTTGCTATTGGTCCCGGAGTGAAGGTGAGTCGTCTTGAACTAACCAACGCAGACTGGAGCCAATGGGCCTGGTTTGATTCACTTTTGCAGACACAGGGTCGGAGATTAATGGGAGCATATCTTTCTTGAGCGATGGGGGTAGTGAATCATTCAATTTCCTCTTCGAATTCATGACCCAAAGCTAGGATTGACCAGACGGGATCAATACATTACCTTTTCTGACAAGTCATATAAAAATCATATTGAATACCTCAACCCTGGGGAGTCATTGAATGGCGATCAAATCTTTGCAGCCGGCAAAATACACGTTCAAGGGGAGATGCCCTAAAAAATGCAGTGGAAATTGGGCTGTATGCCCAAGAAGTGATAGGCGTTTGTCCAGAAGCTGTGAGATTCCTAGACTCAGAAAAAGAGAGATTTGGGTCTCAATTACAATTCCCTTGTACCACATCTCATTGGTGCAATAAGGGCTTTTATCAGTCGAGGTTGATGACCTAAATGAAATTGAATACTTAAGGATTAGAATATATTATACAGTATAAGATGACTGACGTTCAACAACAGCCGATTAAGGTTTTTCAATAACACTACTCATTGATGCACAAAACGAAAATGGCGGAGGATCCAGAGTACAGAAGTCATGTAAACAATATGGCTCGCATTGCAATGGTTAGAAGAATATCAGACAGATGATGTGTACAGGGAGCGCCAAAAACAATTGAAGAATGAAAGGTATAAGAATGACCCAGAATAACCGTGCACAACGAAATGAACGTTCGCGGATTTATAATGCAAAATTGAAGGAACGAAAGGCTATGTTGAAGGCAGAGTCTGTGTAAGTGAAATTAAAAAAATGAAATACAAATTATTATTTTTAAAGTTCTTTAAGATTGTTGCTTAAAGATAAATTCCATAGATAATATTATAACAAAACATATAATGGCATCACGACAAAATTTGGTAAAATTTTACAAGAAGCACATGGTAACAGGGGAAGCTCCACGCAGGATTACAAAGAAATATGTGATAGCAGAGGGCTACGAATCACTAGAGGATTTCTATGATGCTGTTGGAGTCGAGAGTCTAGGAACATCATGAAGCAAAGGAAAAGAAGGCTAGTAGGCAAAAGAAGAAGCAGTATGATAGGGAACGCTATTTGCAGAAAAAGAAAAAAGGGAGAGGGAGTTAGAGGAGAGTAAGTACGAGAAACGTGTTGTACGAATTATGTGTTATAGCTTTGACACAGCTTCCAAAAAACAACAAGAAGCCGGCATAACACACCATATGTATGCCCATGAAATAACGTCATTTTCAAAAGCTTGGAATCCCGTCAGAGACTTTCCATCAGGCAAATTATTGCATATTGGCAGCCTTGAAGGCTTCATAATTCCTAAAACATCAAGATACTATGAATTGCTCACAAATCTACAAGGAACAGACTACAAAATGTTTCCTGATTATGTTAACTTCATTCACCACATCTTCCAGGATGACCCAGATGCAGCAGGATACATGCTAGAAATCTTTTACAATACAAATTTTATTCAAATTATTTCAAACGAAATCAAGCGCCCCAAGACATCATAATTCCCTTCAAAACACAGAATTGTACAGAACACTGCTACAATGTGTTGTGACAACAAATACTTGAAACGGGATATTGACGTTGAAGGGAAAGACACACTACGAGGTTCTATCAAGCAATCCATACTATTAGATCTCCCTCCCAATACATGTGCCTTTCAGGTTATTCTACAATCTTTGAAGAAATCGTATGACAAGCATTACACAAATCTGGTTTGTGATCCCCAGGCCACCAATGAGCTACGAGTCATTGTACAGAGATTTTTTCAACAAAGACTCTACCGAACACACTGATGAAGACGTTGTCACGATATAACTATTTCTCAAATGGTTTTGAAAAAAAACAATTTTTTGATGCATGATATACGACAATGAGAACCAATATCTGGCAGGATGTACACCAGAAAAATTACATCCTGCTATTGAAACCATAACTAAAGCGATCTACTGGAACGGACATCTCTCTCTCATTGACAACAAAAAGGAATTCAATGCGTCATCGCATGACACTGTATTGGAACATCCATCGTCTGAATTCAAGTTACCAAATGAGAAGGGGAAAAAGACACACCCTATTGCAGTAGCAAGCTCTGTGGAGGAGATATTTCCATTAATCAAGGAACAAATCCTTGCTAAAAATAAAAAACATTGAAATCATTTATAATGGCAACTTGGCACTTATTCTTGAACAATTTGTGTGTATCGAAGGAGTAACCCCAGCATTTACCACGCAAGGAGGCTCAACAATCACTGGCATATATTTGAATCACTTGGAATCTGTTAAGATTTCGATTCAATCCGCCGTTAAGATAGATGGATGCATCGATTGTGTGATTGATGACATAGATATTTATAAAAAGTTTATCATACTAGAATCAACTGTCGTGAAATCTATCCTCAACAAAAAGAACCTTTCCACGTACCACCCTCTAGTTGCAAATGTATTTAACTGGTATCCGGAGTCTATCCCTAATGGTAAACTTGTTGACGAAGATCTTTCTCTTCGCATACGTGATGAATACGTAGGAATATATTTTAACAAACACTATGCTTCATGCTTGATATATATATTTTGAAAACATTGGGTTTTCCAATTGTCCATCCATGGATACATTCCAAGCCAATGAAAACAGACCTATCAACAGTAAGTTCTTGTATGTTGTGAAAATAACTAAAAGACACAAAATTTACAGCAAAGAACGTATGCTCATATACGGATACGAAGTGTTACAACTGGAATCAATGAACGTCGAATATAGCGTATTGTCATATTTAGAAGTTCTATGGGTAAAATGCGAAGAATTGGGAGACGTAGTGGCATCGTGTTTTGATGAAAAATACTAAGATATCCCACTAAAATTTCGAAAGGGTATACCCAACAAGTTGTCTGGATTGTTGGGAAAGAAATACAATACCAAAAGACACTCGGCTGTATTCACAAAAAAAGATGACGCTTGCAATTTACTTGCTAAAAAAAAAGAAAAAAGCGGCAAGTCATCTTGTGTGATCTCACTATCCGAAGATTTACACATTGTGAATTTAACGAAAAAAACAGAACTAACAAGCGGATTTTTACCAATGAGAATAGCTAATGTCAATAGGGCAAGATTTCAAGTAAACGAACTGATAGAAACATTGGCTAAATCAAACATCGAGGTTAAAGCCGTCAAAACCGATGCTGTATATGTTTTGAAAGAAGGAAACGATTTCAGTTGCATTGAGCACCTTATTGGAGACGGACTGGGTCAATTGAAATGGGAGAACAAATCAATGCCACCAAATCATCCTATTGGTTATGATTTTCGCCACATAAATAAACTCAATAAAGGAGGAGGAGAAGGAGCGAGGACATTCCTAAACCCACACGAAAAAAAGCTGAAAAAGAGATTATCCACTATATGGACGGATGCTCTGAATCCATTAGCCTACAGGCGAATCCCTTAGGGACGAATCAAAGGCTAAGACACAGAGAATCAAAATACACCACAAATAGACGTTAGTAAACTCAGTACAAAGGAGATCAAACAATACCTTCAAACCAATCTAGACGATATAATATTACAATCCCGTGTAAATCCAGCAAGCACAAAAGAGGTAAAAAATAGAACATTTGTTAACGGTCTAGCTGGTTGTGGAAAGTCTTACACTACAATTGTAGATGCATTGAAGAATTTTGAACCAAACCAGATATTGGTAGTGGCTCCATGAATTCACAAGTTAGAGAAGCTCTCAGAAAACCACTGGTATCAACGCATGCACATTTCACAGCCTCATGGGATTTGATCATAATGGGAATAAAACACTAGGTTGTCATTCGATGGAAGGAATTAAATGCGTCATATTTGAGGAAATAATGTTGCTCACAAGACGCAACCTGGTTGACGTGTACAAGTTTATGCAGAATAAAAAACTATACATACTGGCTAACGGAGACTCTCATCAACTGGAATCCATTGGAGATGACGTAAGCACTAATGAAAAGACAGGGTATATCACCAAAATGTTCAAATGGACAATGACGCTAACAAAGAATCATCGATTGGAAACAGATGAAGATAAATTGAAAATGATTGAATTTTTCAATTACCTATTTCATTCTGATTTGGGTGTTTATAAAACTATCTTGAAGCATTTCCCAAAAAAGATATTGAAATCATTGGAAGACCTCAAAGAACTGGGTATTAATAAAGCGATCACACATCGAGATACTAGTTCGAATAGTGTCAACAAATATCTAGACAGTCTGATTGACAAGAAAAAGATAGAGAAAGCTGATAAACTCAAGACACTGGACAATGGAATCAAATATCACTACAATCAGGAACTGATCTGCAAGACAACAATAAACAGATTGGCAAAGGCTATGGTGCAAAGCTCTTCTAAGAGTTCTCCTAGGATTACTCCCCGCGGGACTCATGCGCAAAGCGCTTCCAAGGGTGCGCCTAAGAGCAAGAAGATAAAAATGCGACCCAACTACAGATACACTATTGTTGGACAAACCAATAAACATTTCACGTTGCAAGATGTTCAAGACAAAGAACTTAGAGTCGATATCCCCCATGACATGATTGTAGAACATTTCAAACTATCACACGCCAACACTTGCCATTCAGAACAAGGTGCTTGTATTGATGAGAAATTTGTCATTTGCGACATGAGCATTATAACAGACATCCGCTGGGCCTACTGTGCTGTCTCAAGGTGTGTCAGGCTATCTGACGTGTATTTCCTGGACTCTGACTTGAAGGAATTGAACTTGGTAGAGTTCTTCAACGGGAAGATTTGCGGCTACAAGAAACAAGACAGGAAACGAGACAAGAACTTCGTGCCTTGCAAAAATTACATCACTGTTGATTGGTGCATAGAGCTTTACAAAAAGGAAAATAATATAATTTGCAGGAAATGCCAACAGTACATGGGAGTAGAAAAACATTCAAAAAAACAATGTACTGTAGACAGAGAGGACAACGCCCTGCATCATATCAAATCGAATTGCCATCTGTGTTGCCTGCAATGCAACAGAGCGAACCAAAAAAATACTGATTGATCCTCCCCCTCCATAAACATTCATAATATATATAATGAATCTTGAATCCATTTTGAAAGCTAATCCAAATCTAAAATTGCTGTCCAAGGCAAAGCTATTTACTAGATTAAAAGACGACGGGATTACCAAACGAGATATCGAAGATTACTTCAATCCACGAGAGCTAACACAAATTTACCAAAGACCACAAAACACTAAATTCAAATTCAAGATCACTGCAAAACCCAGATCATTCCAGATTGATGTGGTAATTATGCCATTGTCGAGCAAGAGGATAAATAACAACATCAATCAAATTCTTATGTGTATTGATATCATTTCTCGCAAAGCTTATTGCTACCCGCTGAAAAGCGGCAAGATGAATGACGTCTTAGATGCCTATCAGGAATTTATAGGCGATGTAGACGAAGACATCAACAGTGTATCAGGAGATAATTTTTTTGCATCTTCAATATTTGAGTCTTTCAATAAAGAACTAAATATACAGGTATATACGGTCGTTGCAAAAGAAGACCACATTACTCCTATGGGGAACAAGCTGGGAATCGTTGACAGATTTACAAGGACACTGAAGGGTCTGATAAAGAAATACTCACTGGAAAACAAGACTAAAAAATGGGTAGACGCACTTGGTGAAATTGTTGAGCTGTATAACGACTCCCCTCATTCTGGGTTGAAAGATGCTTCGCCCAACGAGGTGTATGACGATCTTGATTATTCTCAAAAGCTATATGAAGCTCAATTCAAAAAAAATCAAAAGATGAATGACAAAGTGACCCTGAAAGTAGGAGACAGAGTGCGTGTAATGTTACAGAAGAAAACCTTTGAAAAGGAGAAGGCCAGATTTTCTACAGAGATTTACACCATTGAAGAACACATAGCATACAGATTCAAGCTTAGAGGAGTCAAACGTCTGTATAGACCAAGCGAATTGAACGTTGTTACACACGTGAAAAGATAGACTGGAGCCAGAAAAAGAAGACAATCAAATCAGAAGGATGCAAAGGTCAAAGGCATTTAATTCCTATGACGAGATTTGTTACTGCTATTGATAAGAAGGACGAACCAAAAGCAAAAAGAACCGTGCGAAAGCCCAAACGGTTTGCCGAGTAACCAGGATCCTCCATTCCTCCTCCTGCGAGTTGCGGGGGCGGAACGGTAACCGGTAGACAGTCGCCTCCTGCGCAGAGTAGAAAAGTGTAACAAAGTGTAACGAAGTATGTCGCGATTCGCCTTCAGTCTCATACGCAAAGCGTGTGTCATCACCACGTGACGGGAGCTGACGCGACTCCCTCTCGACTTCCTCTCAGCCGCGCTGTCGCAGACTCCGCTCAGATTGTTGTGTAGCCTCCCGACAGGCCGAACCACGTGAGTCATTATTTCGATAGATGCTTCGCATCCATTAGCCTAAGGCTAATCATTATTTTTCTTATCCATTCGTGTAACCTCCCGAATCTTAGGCGAATTGTTGGGGCAAATCACGGTACCTCCTGCTTCGCGTAGGCTCACCAAGTGGCCCACGGTACTACCACGGTATTGCACGGGGAAATCTATCGGACATCCCCCGAGATATAATTCGTGCGGAGGGACTATCGGAAAGACCCCTACTGGTTTTTTGGGGTAAAATGAAGTTATCGAAAAAGACCCGAAGACCGGCATGCTCCATAGGTAGGTATGGATCACATGAATCCTGTGGTGTTTCCGTTGCAGAAGAAATTGCCATGGACCATACAACGACAGCAACTTAGGGGGCTGTGGAGGGGACAACAAGAGGGGCTAGTACAAGCAGATAGTCAAACGGTTGGAAATTGTTATCTCGCAGCTACTACCCCAACACACGAGGATTATATTCCAGGAACCGTCTCAGTCCATGCCCATCTGCAGTCAAGCCAAAGGTACACGGATTTCCCATCCGTTACGTTCAATCCTACAGCGAACATCAGACACCTCGGACAGGCCACAACATGGACATGGAACGACTTGGACTTGGAAATGGACGTGGGACAACTTGGACCTAGATCTTGCACAACCGGCGCCTAGCCTTGGGAAACATGTAACAACTTGGAACCAGAGAAAACCTGGACCCCGAGAACAACATGTAACATGAGAACCATGACCCTAAGACAGACTAGCAGCACCTGGATCTGTACTTGCAACAACATGAAGCCCAAGCCATCAGTCCTAGGGTGTACCAAGTCCCTTAGATGTAACCAGTCCAAGCCATCAGTCCTAGGGTGTACCAAGTCCCTAAGGTGTAACGAGTCCAAGCCATCAGTCCTAGGGTGTACCAAGTCCCTCAGGTGTAACCAGTCCAAGCGATCAGTCCTAGGGTGTACCAAGTCCCTGAGGTGTAACGAGTCCAAGCCATCAGTCCTAGGGTGTACCAAGTCCCTCAGGTGTAACCAGTCCAAGCCATCAGTCCTAGGGTGTACCAAGTCCCTGAGGTGTAACGAGTCCAAGCCATTAGTCCTAGGGTGTACCAAGTCCCTGAGGTGTAACCAGTCCAAGCCATCAGTCCTAGGGTGTACCAAGTCCCTCAGGTGTAACGAGTCCAAGCCATGAGTCCTAGGGTGTACAAAGTCCCTACGGTGTAACCACTCCCAAGTCACTACTCCCATGGCATCCAAGTCCTCAGATATACAATTCCAGAATCCGGGACCCCGTCAGGCCAGTTACACCGTTAGTGATCACCTCATGGGAAATGTTTATCATCCATGAGAACGGAGGTACAATACCCTGTCCTAGAGAACAACTTGTGACCGATAAAAGTCTTAGTCACGCCCTTGCCCTTGCTCAACGACCAGCTTGGCGAGGACAACGAGGACAATTGTGGTACAGCCACCAGCGCCCTCACCGCCTACCTGGCACCAGCTCACGCCCCGGCGTGCGCCTTGATATGGACTACATTTTTATTAAGTTTTTTTTGTACTCACCCGTGCCCCCCGAGGAATCTTTTTTTTTGACTAAATAGAACGGTTGTAGCAGCATAGGTCCCTAATACAAGTACCTACACTATCCGGTACATGGTAGATAAATAGTAATAGTCCAAGTTTCCAAGTCCGAGTCCAAGATTTCAAGCCCAAGATTTCAAGTCCAAGTATCCAAGTTAGGATTTAAGTAGTTCTTTTGTCTTCTCACCTAGTAGATAGTCCCAGCAGGGTTCAGTTCTAATGATGAGGGCATCATTTGCTTGAGGTAGTGGGGGTGAGTGTTACACCACGATTCGGGTGTGACACGAATATACGCGCACGTAGCGCAGTACAGTCAGATATGAGAGCTTTGAGTAGTAGTTTGGGCGAGGACCTGCGGAAGGTTCCGTCACAATAGTAGGGGTCCGTCCAATGTTCCCGATCCGAGATCTAGTTGGCCGATGCAAGGTTCCGTGGGGGATATTCCTAGGGAAAGGTCCGTTTGGGAGCGACCCTTTGAGAGAAGATCCAATTGGGAATATTCGAAGAAATGTTCGAGGAATGTTCTTTAGGAATATTCCGATGGGAAAAGCTATAAATGGAGTGCCTACGCCTGAGTCTTTAATTATATTCTAATTAACTTGTAACCCCGAGTCAAGAGTCACCCCTGGAGCCCCGTCCCTTGTCCCAGTTTCCTCTACGTGACTTGTCTTGGATCCCCCGCATCGCCCTGTCGGACATATCCTTGTCCCGACCCAAGACCCTAATTACCAAGCCCTGGATACCCAAGGCCTCTGAGCAAGTACGTACCTTAGTGGTGCTATTGCCTGATCCTTGCGCTTAGGCTCGGAATTAGATTTGTTCCCCCCGGAAAGTTACGAGCAATAGCGCCGTTCCTCTCTGTCCTGTCATAGACGGAATTAGGAAAGTCCCCCTAAGCAGTACGAGCAAGTAATAGCGCTCGGCTGTCTTTCCTGCCGTAGGCACGGATTCCATGTTACTCGTCGACGTACGACACCCTCCCCACCCTCCCCCTTGAGAAGTACGGATCTAAGCCCCGTGTCTATCTTTCCTACCTACGTGGGATTAGTCACCAGTGTCGCAGACCAGTCTGGTTCACTCGTGTAGAAAGTAAGAGAAGTACACCTGTGTTAGTCAGAGCGTAGCAATACCATACTCGTCTGCTTATCAGTCAGTGTGTTACTGTTGTATTGTAGGTCACTCTAAAGCGCGCACCATAGCAACCAAATCACCAGTGTTACAACCTTCCCTATGTCCTTCAGTCTTTCCGTCTTTTCTCAAGCTATGCATTCTGAACTGCCAGCCTGTACTCGCGCGTTCTAGCGCCCTTTCTTCAAGCTTCTGTTATCACGACTGTAGCGTGGCTTCAGTTAAGGCCTTCGTCTTTATCTTCCGACAAGCGCGGCATCTCTGAGTCGAAGACACAAAACTAGAGCAGTAGCAAACTAGCAATAACATGGGCTGTGGCGCATCGTCAATATTTGCCGTGCATGATGTAGACCGCCTGCCGGCTCCCCAGGGCGCATCGTCAGTAATTGCCGTGCATGATGTAGACCTCTTGCCTGCCCCCCCGGCAGTCACAAGACCGTCATATATGGCAGGTGAGCATTCGGATCCACTGCGTTGATTCTCACTATTCATTATGGATTCAATGTCCGGTCCTAGAAACATCTTCACCCTGTCTAATCCGCTTAGTATGCGCCCTGGTTTCCGCGAGGTTATCGCACTGGGGGACTTGGAATAGGATGAAGCGGCGAGCAGCCCAGAGTTGGCTGAGAAACCATTTAGCAATCCAGTCATTATGGATTGAATGTTCACTGCGTCCGTACCCTCCTAAAGTAAAGCAATGGATTGAATGTTCTCGTTGCCGAAGATGGCGACCAGCCTTAGCAGGCTGCAGCCATGCGTCCAAATCCAAGTTCACGTTCAACTTCGATATTCACTGCGTCGATACTCTCCAATCACGATGGGTTGAACGTTGATGTTGCAGCCGAAAATTGTGAGCTGCGTTAGCAGCCTGGAGCCATGCGTCCAAGTCGAAATTCAAGTCCGAGTTGATAATATATTGATATGTGTTCGAGATATATTAGCGCTTTCACTTGCCGTGCACTAATCTGCAATCATTGGTCGCATAGCTTGCGCTGACTGCCGGATCGGCAGGTGGACTTGACATGTCTACTACCTGTCTACACCTACGTGATCGCATTCTGTACTCAAGAGTGTGGTGACGCAGGGCTTGTTCCACCCATGCTTACTCTGGACACTGTCTGTGATTAGCCTAAATATATTGTTCAGCCTATTTACACCAATGTGATTGCATTCTGTACCTAGGAGTGTGGTTAGCCCGAAGAAACCCATGCTTACTCTGGCCACGAACTGGTCTCCTGAGGCCTGTGCACTGTGTACAAGAGGGGTTAAGGGTGAGGGTGAGGGGAGGGTGGGTGGGAGTTTTGGGTGGGTGGGGTTTGGGCGGGTGTATGTCTGTGTGTGTGTGTGTGTGTGTGTGTGTGTGGGTGGGGGGGTGTGTGGGGGGGGGGGGGATAGTCAGGGGTGTGAATGTGCTCAAGGCGGTCGTGTCTGCCCATGCCCCTCAACCCTCCACCCACCCCACAGCCCCATCCTACCCTTCTCTCACCCTTCACCTTTTCGCAGGCGCCATTGCTGATGAGGGTGCCATCGTACCCATGCCCCTCCGCTCTCCACACTCTCAACACTCTCACCTTCACTTCACTTCACTTCTCTCACCCTCCACCCACCCCATTGCCCCATCCTTCCCTTCTCTCACCCTTCACCTTTTCCCAGGTGCCATTGCTGATAGCAGTGATGCTGCTAACTTGGAGATCGCAGTTAAGGGGTTGGAGGAGTGCATGCTGTACCTATCGAAGGTGAGACGGCTTGAGCTGATCTGTCAACAGTCCCAAGTTGGGGCCGTGGGTGTAAGTGGGATGTGGAGTTACGGGTGGGCTGTGTGGCTTGAGGTGGGCTGTGGGGCTGGGGGTGGGGCTGGAGGCTGTGGGTGTGTGGGGGGGTGGGTTTACTCACACACCCACACCCACACGCACACCCACACACATGGGTGCATGGAATACCTATCTAAGGTGAGACGGCTTGAGTTGATATGTCATGAGTCAAGTAAGGGCTGTGGGTATAGGTGGGCTGTGGGTATAGGTGGGCTGTAGGGTTGTGGGTGGGCTGTGTGGCTTGAGGTGGGCTGTGGGGCTGTGGGTATAGGTGGGCTGTGGGTAGAGGTGGGCTGTGGGGTTGTGGGTGGGCTGTGGGGCTTGAGGTCCGCTGTGGGGCTGTGGGTGGGGCTGGAGGCTGTGGGTGGGTGTGGGTGTGGGTTCACACACCCACACCCACACCCACACGCACACACATGGGTGCATGGAGTACCTATCGAAGGTAAGACAGCTTGAGTAGATCTGTCAAGAGGAAAGTCGGGGCCGTGGGTTGTGTTAAGTGTTAGCTGTTGGCATAGGGGAGGGTGGTAGTGGAGGTGGAGGGTGATGGTGGAGAGCTGTGTGGTGGTGGTGGAGGGGTATGGGGAACTGGAGGTGGAGGGGAATAAAGAGGTAGAGTTTCAGGGCAATGTGGAGGTGGAGGGGAATGTGGAGGTGGAGGGCTAGGTGGTGGTGGAAGGGGGGGGGGGGGGGGGGGATAGAAAGGAGAGGATTGCTCTTGAGGGCAGTGAAGGGGGTGGATGATCGCATGGGGGAATTCTTGTCTGTGAGACAGCTTGAGTTTGTATGTCAAGAGTAGAGTTGGGGCAGTGGTTGCAGGTGGGCTGTGGGTGTGGCTGTGGTGTTGGTGGTGTTGGTGGCTGTAGTGGTGGCTGTGGAGCTGTGGGTGGGGGTGAGACAACCTGGGTTGACATGTCAAGAGTATAATTGGGGCTGTGGGTGCAGGTGGGCTGTGGTTGGGGGTGGTTGGGTGGGTTAGACAACCGGGGTTAACATGTCAAGAGTGGGGGGCGTGGGTGCAGGTGGGCTGTGGTTGTGGCTGTGGTGGTGGGTGGGGGTGGGTTTACACTCACACACACTCACGCACCACTTCATCCTCTTTTCCTCTTGCACTGGCTGGTGATCTGATTGTTAGTGTGTGTGCATCAAGTGGAGAGATACTGCACAACATTGCCAATGTCATCACTACCCCCCCCCACCCCCCACCCCACCCACCCACCACCACCACAACCATCAACAAACAAACACTCACCCCACTTCATCCCCTTATGCAAAGGCTGGTGATTTGCTTGACGGAATGGACAACCCAGCCTTGAAGGCTGCTGTTGACCTTTTTGAGTCAGGTGGAGAGATACTGCACACCGTTGCCAGTGTCATCATCCCCCCCCCAGGGGGGCAGGTTATTGGAGCGGTGTTGGCCATAGCTATCCTCGTCCTCAAGGCGTCACGAAATGTGACAGCATGCAGGTTGCTGGCATCCAAATGTGCAGACATCATGAAGTGCCTCGTTCAGGTGAGAAGTACACATATGAGGAAGTACGCCAGAAGTACATCATTCAGGTGATAAACCCCACCGTCAAAACTTTTGATTTTGTTCAACCATGACCAACCAGAATCAGATCGACAAAGACCTCCCCCTCCTACCCCTCCCATACCCATACCTCCCTTACCTCACCCTCGTACCCTTCTACCTTCCACCTCCCCACACCTCTATCAGCCTCCCTCTACCCCCATCACCCCCACCCCACCCCCCCACACACACACTTACACACACACACTCACAATGTCAACAGGATGCCCTTAATGAAGACCCAGCCAAGCTCACCACTAGGCAGCAAACCCACACCTCCCTCTACCTCCTCTACCCCCCCCCCCCCCCCCGCACACTTACACACACACACACGCACACTTACACACACACACATGCACACTTACACACACACACACACACACGCACACTTACACTCACACACACACTTATACATACACACACACATCTCCCTAGCCTCCAGCAACCTCCCTCCAACCCACTCCCAATGTCAACTGGGTTCCCTCAATGAAGACCCAGCAAAGCTGAGCGCCAGAGAGCAAACCCACACCTCCCTTGAACTCCCTGTACCCCCCCCCCCCCACCCCACCCCCACACGCGCATTGTCAACAGGGTGCCCTTGATGAAGACCCAGCGAAGCTCAGCGCCAGAGGCCCCCCCCACCCCCCACCCCACCCCCACCCCCTCACCCACACACCTCCAAACGCATTGTCAACAGGGTGCCCTTGATGAAGACCCAGCCCAGCTCAGCGCCAGAGAGCTAGCCCTCAAGGAAGACATTGAGACCTTCCATTCCCTCGCCATCGAAATTCATGTTTTCGTTGAAGGCACAACTGACCAGAACTGGGCTAAAAAGATGGTATCTTGGTCAAACACCAATACTACCATTGATGATTTCAATGTTCAGCTAGATACCCTGGTGAAGAACTTTCAGGTGAGGGCAAATGCAGTATTATTTATTTATGACCGAATGCGGGTGGATGACAAACGGGAAATATCTGGTACCCCGTCCAAAAAGTTGGAATGGTCAAAAAAGGGGGGGGGGGGGGGGGGGGGGACCCTGCCATTTTAGATGAAACCTAGCCTATGTTGTGGCAAATCATCTCCCTCAGTACCCTGCATTTAAAAAACCCTGAGAATGTTAGTGGAATGTTTTTAAACACGGCCCGAACACGAATACAAATTATTCAAGTAGGCAACCTAGATATCTCAATATTTCAGCTTCCTAGAGCCTCCTTATAGTTCCTTTCCTTCCTTCAAGATCCTTTGTAACTAACTTGCCCAGTATTGGCATGGAAACTGCATGGGCTTGCTACATGAAGCCCACCAAAAGGTCTAAATGTAACGCCCACCTGCGCCCACCATCATTATGTCAGCTTTAAGGTGCGCCAGCTCGCTTTAGTTTGGGCTGAATTGTTAGCCAGGGGAGCTGCCTAGAAGCTGCTGCCTGTAGCCGGCTGTAGCACAAGGCATCCCCGGGCAAGTAGTACAGTTTGCAAGCATCTGAGACCAAGAAACCCTTTGTAGTAGCACTCCAAGACACCTGGGTTACACGATGGGTCTTAGTAGGACGGTGAACCTGGAATGGGTAGCTCTTACAGAAAGGTTGAGGCCACTCCACAGCCTTCCAACCTTGGCAAATAGTTGGCTCGGGCTCAGCATTTGAAATTGCATCATCTCCATCATGGGGCTGTGTTTGGGGCTCAGCACTTGCAGTCGCATCATCTCCATCAAGGGGCTGTATTTGGGGCTCAGCACTTGCAGTTGCATCATCTCCATCAAGGGGCTGTGTTTGGGGCTCAGCACTTGCAGTTGCATCATCTTCATCAAGGGGCTGCAGCTGTGGCTGTGGCTGGGCGGGTTTGACTCCAAAGAAGTGGCTGATTTTCAGCTGTCCAGGAAGGGGTTCAAGGGCTTTGTACACAAAGCAAGATGCTCTGTGCCTCTCAAATTCATCAGCAGCTGTCCAGACCTTCCCACACTGACATGCAGGTATTTTTGCCTGAGTACCTCGGCAGAACTTCTTGTGCTGCTCGAACTGTTGCGGCCTCGCGAATCCAGTTGCTGACTGAGCACAAACAGGACATGTGTCTTCGACCTCGTCCAGGCGGCCATCAGTCAGGTCCACATGCTCCACATGCTGCCTCTTGGGCGGACTTTTGTCGTGAATAGTCTCTTCAATGGTCGCATTCGACTCTGCAGTTATATCGGATGTATCCATGCCATACTCGCACCAGGATAAGCAGGAGATCACAGGTGACACAAGGTTTCGAACTTGAACTCGAACTCGAACTTGAATTAGATAGCAGGTGTCTGAAAACTATGGAATCAGCACGCTTGCATCGAGACGAAGTCGTTGCACTTATCCAGAGGCGAAATGGAGCAGGGAGAGAAAAGTTAGGGAAAAGTTCATATGGGGCCGAGAGGGGGGGGGGGGGGGGGGGGGGGGGGGGGGGCACCCTGCCTTGAAGTCCTCAGAATGGCACCGGACCCGGGGGTATCGATAGATCACGTGATCCCTAACGGAAACAACTTCCCGATACCCTGACATGGACCGTGCCGGACTTTCTATGGCTCCTGTCATCCTCCCGCCGAATGAGTTATTATTATTATTATTAATATTATTAATATTTATTTATTTATGATGATTTCATGGCTCAGCTAGATACCCTGGTGAACAACTTTCAGACGAGGGTCAATGCAGTATTATTTATTTATGACTGAATGAGTTATTATTATTAGTATTTAGTATTAGTATTATTATTATTATTATTATTATTACTACTATTATTATTTATTTATTTATGATGATTTCATGGCTCAGCTAGATAACCTGGTGAACAGCTTCCAGATGAGATCAAATTCAGTACACCACTATGAAACAAACAACTGCAAGTAATACAGATAATGAAGGATACTAACTAGGAGGCCGTAGGTGCTGGTGTTGGTGGTAGTGCTTGTTGTGGTGCTTGTGGTGGTACTTTTGCTGGTGCTGGTGCTGGTGCTGGTGCTGGTTCTTATTTGTTGTTGGTGGTGGTGTTGGTGGTAGTGCTTGTTGTGGTGCTTGTGGTGGTACTTTAGCTGGTGCTGGTGCTGCTTCTTATTTGTTGTTGTTAGTGGTGTTGGTGGTAGTGCTTGTTGTGGTGCTTGTGGTGGTACTTTTGCTGGTGCTGGTGCTGGATCTTATTTGTTGTTGTTGTAGGTGGTGGTGGCAGTAGTACTGGTGTTGCAGTTGCTTCTTGTGGTAGTAAACTAATTAGGTAGGCTTAAGTAAGGCAGTTGTGCTGGGAGGGAAGGTGGGGGAACGCACGCTGTGGGGTGCGCTACCCCAATTGATGGGTCCACCACCAAACAAGTCATATGCAGCGTCACAAGCAATGCTACAAAATGGTGGAAAGTGTTTGCGACGGAGCGGCAGGTGGCAATGGAAGTGAGTTAGTTACGAGACCGTTGGCTGACGTGTCAGGCTTCGTCTCGGTCAGATGGTCGGTCGGTGGGTCGGACGGAAAAATGGGTAACCCTGGGGGCTCCCGCCCCCAATTGATGGGTCCACCACCAAAAAACAAGGATTTCACGACCCAGCTAGATACCCTGGTGAAGAACTTTCAGGTGAGGGCGAATGCAGTGCATTATTAAAAAAAAGTTATGATGTTTTCATGGTTCAGCTAGATACCCAGACAAAGAACTTGCAGATGAGGGCGAATGCAGTGCTTAGTTTTTTTTGTGTATGATGATTCCACAACTCAGCTAGACACCCTGGTGAGCATCTTCCAGATGAGGGCAAATGCAGTATTATTTATTTATACCCGAATGCGGCCGAATGAGTTATTATTCTGATTATATATTTATTTATCCATTTATTGATTATGATTTCACGTCTCAGCTACAGATAGATACTCTGGCGAGCATATTAAATATTATAAGTAGTAGTAGTAGTCGTAGTCGTAGTAGTAGTAGTAGTAGTGGTAGTAGTATTGATTTATTTATGATGATTTCACGACTCAGCTAGATACTCTGGTGAGCAGCTTCCAGATTATAGCAAATCCAGTACATCATTATTTATACCCGAATGAGTTATTATTATTATTATTATTTATTTGTTTATTTATTTACTTATTATGATTTCATGGCTGATTTCATGGCTGAGATTTCCAGACGTGATCAAATTCAGTACATCATTATTTATTATTTATTGCTATTCATTAAAATCTCCACAGCTCATTGCCTAAGTCCTGGAACGCCATTGCGATTCAAAGCCATACATGACCCAAACTGCAAGGAATCGAATTCTGTTTAGCTGTGTGTTTCTTGGTGCTAGGAATCGAATTCTGAGTAGCTCATATTATGAAACCAATTGAACTAGACTTGAGCAAAATAAAATTCGAATTTAATAATGATAAATTGAGCTGCCCGCAAATGCATCAGCTAGGTGTGCAGCTAATGCCTGTCTGCATTCGCGTCTGGCCATGAGCAGCCCTGCTTGGGAGGCTGATAACAGTTCATGAGATGTATGAAAAGTATGAATCAACTTCAAATCGCGACAGACAATATATATATATATTATATATATATATATATATATATATATATATATGTATATGTATATCCAATGGTGCCTAATCCCCAAAACGCCCTAATTCGGGACAAGAATGTGGGACAGAGCTGTACACAACCCAAAATGCTCGGAATCGAATTCTGAGTAGATTGCGTTTCTCATCAGTGTTTCAGGTAGACCCGCAGCTATTTTTTGTTCCGATGGGCATTCGGTCGCGAGCAGCCCAGGCCGGCAGGCAGTTGGCAGTACACGAGATGTACAAAATATTTTGGGACAAATCCAATCCGCGTCAAATATGAGGTCGCGCGAGATATCGCGAATCAAGTTTCCGCGGGACGAAAGGCATATCTAGCCCCTACCGCAAGGTCGGAGGCTGCGCTTCAGCCTCGGCTTCTGAGTGAACTGCAATAGCAATTCCACCCGCCATTTCGGCCGGCCAGCGTTCCACCTGCCAGTTCGGTCTATACCTGGAAATTTTCCAAATCAAAATCTAACTTCAGATGTGGATGTTTGATGAGAAAAGAATAAATGTTTTTTGAGGGTTTACTTCATCTGGTTCACAAATCCTGAGCATACCCAAATCCAAGTATTTATGTGTTGAGGTGATGTGGTTAAGCAACTTAGTAGCACTTTTTTGTTTTCACTGGACTGGAGTCCATGTGTCAAAACCGTCTGTCCCAAAAGGCCAATAATTAGGCACCATTGGATATATATATATATATATGATTTATCATCATTACTGATTTATTATTATTATTATTCATTATGATTTGTTATTATTACTATTTCTAATTATTTATTACCGTATATTATTTTAATTGACAGAGAAGTACACCATCCATATGAGAATCACACATATATACCTCACGGGATAAATCATGAAGTACATCTTTCATGTGAGAATCACACATATAATGAAGTACCTCATCCATGTGAGAAATCATGAAATACATCATTCATGTGAGAATCACACGTATAATGAAGTACCTCATCCATGTGAGAAATCATGAAGTACATCATTCATGTGAGAATCACACATGTAATGAAGTACCTCATCCATGTGAGAAATCATGAAGTACATCATTCATGTGAGAATCACACATATAATGAAGTACCTCATCCATGTGAGAAATCATGAAGTACATCATTCATCTGAGAATCACACATATAATTAAGTACCTCATCCACGTGAGAAATCATGAAGTACATCATTCAGGTGATCAAATCCGCAGGCAAGATGTGTGATTTTGTTTACTGTTTATTTTATTTGGATGAATCACTGAATTAAGCTTTCATTGTAGCACGAATTCAGGCCCCCCGCTGGTAAAACGATTGATTGGGGTTCAGTTCATCAGTGCTTTTCCGCTAAATCCCCTCCTATCATGGCTGGGCGAGTCCCTTTAGCCTTTTTGGCCACCCCTGGACTGTAACAACTACCTTTTTTTGTGTGATGCGTCACCATTCCTTCGCTGCCAAAAAGCACTGCCAACTGTCTCATTACTGACTGGTTTTGGTCAGCTCCATCGTTGCCACCTGTCGTTCCGTTACCAAGGCACTCCGCCAATTTTCAGTGTCGCTTGCAACGCTGCATAGGACTTGTTTTTTTTGTGACGCGTCGCCATTCCTTCGCTGCATGGCAACGCATGGGTCCGTCTATTTAGTCAGCAATGTCCCCACGAACTTTCCAGGCTCCGCGCTTAGCACTCTGCGGGGGTCAGGGGGCAGCGCATCGCACTAGGGTTGCACCGAGTCACTCAATTTGCGGCGCGTTGCACGAAAAAAAGCAGTAATTTTGTTCAAACCGTAGCTGACCAGAACCGGATCACAGAATACCTCACCCTCCTACACTCACCCTCCTACACTCACCCTCCCCACACATTCCCCCCACTCTCTCTCTACCCACCCACTCCTGCCTCAACCACCCTCCAACACACCAACACACCAACACACCACCCACCAACACACTGCCCTCCAACCCACCCAGACACCACCCACACACGCACCATCAACAGTCGGGATCAATCGTGGGAATCTACGACATTGTGGCCACTGTTAAGAACGACATGTTGAAGCTCGAGGAGATGATTGAGTACGCAGGAGGAGAAGAGGCATTGTGGAAGGATAAGGATGCCATGGCTGAGTTCCAAAGTGAGTGGGGGTGGTCGTAGTGGTGGTGGTGGTGGTTGTAGTGGCGGTGGTGGTTGTAGTGGTGGTAGCAGTCGTAGTGGTGGTGGTGGTAGTGGTTGCAGTGGTGGTGGTGGTCATAGTGGTGGTGGTGGTGGTTGTAGTGGCGGTGGTGGTTGTAGAGGTGGTAGCAGTCGTAGTTGTGGTGGTGGTGGTGATCATAGTGGTGGTGGTTGCAGTGGTGGTGGTGGTCATAGTGGTGGTGGTGGTGGTTGTAGTGGCGGTGGTGGTTGTAGTGGTGGTAGCAGTCGTAGTGGTGGTGGTGGTGGTGATCATAGTGGTGGTGGTTGCAGTGGTGGTGGTGGTCATAGTGGTGGTGGTGGTGGTTGTAGTGGTGGTGGTCGTCGTAGTGGTGGTAGTCATAGTGGTGGTTGTAGTGGTGGTGGTGGTGGTCGTCGTAGTGGTGGTGGCTGTAATGGTGATGGTGGTTGTAGTGGTGGGGGTCATAGTCGTGGGGGTGGTGGTCGTCGTAGTAGTGGTGGTGGCTGTAATGGTGATGGTGGTTGTAGTGGTGGTCGTCATAGTCGTGGGGGGGGGGGTCGTCGTAGTAGTAGTAGTGGTGGTGGTGGGGGGTTGAAGTGGTGGTAGCAGTCGTAGTGGTGGTGGTTGTAGTGGTGGTGGCTGTAGTGGTGGTGGTGGTTGTAGTGGTGGTGGTGGTGGTGGTTGTGGTGGTGGTGGTGGTTGTAGTGGTGATAGCAGTCGTAGTGGTGGTGGTGGTGGTTGTGGTGGTTGTAGTGGTGGTGGTCGTCGTAGTGGTGGTAGTCATAGTGGTAGTGGTGGTGGTTGTAGTGGTTACGGTGATGGCGGTTGTAGTGGTGGTGGTTGTAGTGGTGGTCGTCATAGTGGTGGTGGTTGTCATAGTAGTGGTGGTAGCAGTCGTAATGGTGGTGGTGGTCATAGTGGTGGTGGTGGTCGTAGTGGTGGTGTTCGTCTTAGCGGTGGTGGTTGTAGTGGTGGCAGTAGTAGTGGTGGTGGTCGTAGTGGTGATGGTGGACGTAGTAGTGGCAGTTGTAGTGATGGTGGTTGAAGTGATGGCAGACATAGTGGTGGTGGTTGTAGTGGTGGTAGTGGTCGCAGTCGTGGCAGTTGTAGTGGTGGCATTCTTTGTGGTTGTGGTCGTAGTGATGGCAGACATAGTGGTGGTGGTTGTAGTGGTGATGGCAGTCGTAGGGGTGGTGGTCATAGAAATGGCAGTTGTAGCGGTGGTAGACAGTGTTGGTGGCTGTAGTGGTGATGGCGGTTGTAGTGGTGGTGGTCGTAGTGGTGGTGGTCGTAGTGGTGGCAGTCGTAGTCGTGGTGGTAGTCATGGTGGTGGTGGCGTTCGTAGTGGTGGCGGTGGTCGTAGTGGTGGTGGTGGTCATAGTGGTGGTGGTTGTAGTGGTGGTGGTGGTTGAGTGGTGGTGGTGGTGGTTGTTGTGGTGGTAGCAGTCGTAGTGGTGGTGGTGGTCATAGTGGTGGTCGTAGTGGTGGTGGTGGCGGTGGTAGTGGTGGTGGTGGTGGCGGTTATAGTGGTGGCAGTCATAGTCCTGGTGTTCGTAGTGATGGCAGACATAGTGGTGGTGGTTGTAATGGTGGTGGTGGTCGTAGTCGTGGCAGTTGTAGTGGTGGCGGTCATAGTGATTGTAGACGTAGTGTTGGTGGTTGTAGTGGTGATGGCGGTTGTAGTGGTGGTGGTCATAGTGGTGGCAGTCGTAGTGGTGGTGTTTTTAGTTGTGGCAGTCATAGTGGTGTTGGTTGTAGTGATGGTGGTCATAGTGTTGGTGGTCGTAGTGGTGGCGGTCATATTGGTGGTTGTTGTGGTGGTGGCGGTAGTAGTGGTGGCAGTCATAGTGGTGGTGGTCTTAGTGATGGCAGATGTAGTGGTGGTGGTGGTCATAGTCATGGCAGTTGTAGTGGTGGCGGTCGTGGTGATGGCATACGTAGTGGTGGTGGTTGTAGTGGTGATGGCGGCCATAGTGGTGGTGATCATAGTAGTGGCAGTCTTAGTGGCGGCGGTCGTAGTTCTGGTGGTCATAGTGGTGGTGGTCGTAGTGGTGGCAGTCATAGTAGTGGTGGCGGTTGAAGTGTAATGTTGTTGGTTGTGATGGTGATGGTTAAGCACAGGGCTTGGGGGAATAATGGCAAGGGGCATGGAGGCAAGGGTGTTTGGTTGCAAGCATGTGGGAATGGGTTGATACATGTGGGGATTGGGTGGGTGGGTTGGGGAAGTGAGGCAAGGGGGGATGGTGTTGATGTTCAAAGTGGTGTTGGTAGGTGGTGGGTGGATGTTAGCGGTGGTGATGGTGGTAGTCTTACTGCAGCTGCCTTGTTGATTACCCCCCCCTCCCCTCTCTCTCTCTCCCCGCCCTCACAGCTTTTTGGCAGTGGTGCCGACAAGATGATTGTGGCGGGTGTGAGGGAGCTGCTTCTCGAGACGCAGCCTTTTTAAAACTCACTTCTTGTGTCGCAACCGGTTTCAAAATCTGCGGCAGGGATGCAACATACTTCCTCTCCCCCCTCCCACCCACCCAGACCCTCTGAGATGCAATAGATCCTCCGAAGTCTGCTACAGCGACGCAACGGACCCTTCAACATTACATCTGCTGCGCACGAAGCAGTGTTCTTAACACCCCTCTTCCATTATTGTCATGCCAGGGTTGGCCCAATACAAGATGAGCAGATCTTGAGTGTGACCAGACCTAGAATGCAGCCAGATCTATGTTGCAAAAATCAAGGTCCAGGGTGCAAGCAGATCTTGAGTGCGAGCAGATCTTGAGTGCAAGCAGATCTAGGGTGCAGCTAGATCTAGGTTGCAACAATTCAGGTCCAGGGTGCAAGCAGATCTAGGGTGCATCCAGATCTAGGTTGCAACAATTCAGGTCCAGGGTGCAAGCAGATTTTGAGTGCAAGCAGATCTGGGGTGCAGCCAGATCTAGGGTGCAACAATTCAGGTACAGGGTGTGAGCAGATATTGAGTTGCGTGTTTATTCCAAATCTTGAGTAAATACGCAGCCTGGTGTTGCAGTTCAGTCATGCGACACCGTGTACGCACGAAAAATTGGCAAAACATTTGGCAAAAGGGGTTTTACCAAAGGGCTGGTTCTGTGCGTTTGGGCCAAGCCAGAGAGCAGGTATTTTGGCGGGCGTTTTGCCAACGTCAGCGCTGGAGCACGGTAATACAGGGCAGTTCACGGTTTGAAAGTATTTACTCCCTAACCGGCGGACTGCGATTCAATTCCTGCCCTGTAGTTTGTTTGAACTCGCAAGACCCTAGGTAAGGAATCCTGGAAGTCCTTTGGGCACCCAGGCGCTACTGCAACCAGCCGCTGGTTTGCCTCCTCCTAGATTCTTTTTTAGTTGTGAAAGGACTTTCACCCCAGGGGGTGGGTCTCCCGACGCAAACCAGCGATATCGAGAATTCAGTTCAAATTGCATTGCCACTCCTACAAAATAGTAGGATGTCGGCTCTGACGTTTGGTCTGACTAAGTTTGCAGCTGCTTCCCAACCCGAGCCTATGAAGAAAGGCAGAAGATCTAGAGGCTTTCTGTACCGTTAATTAATTCGTATTGCAGTAGTCCATTGCTACCACATTTAATTCCCTCCATTATGATTCGGTACGAAAGTAGAAGGCAGTGACAGCATCAGAAGCCTGCAGGATAGACATGGGAGGTTAAGGTAATGGTGTGCTATTAGCATGGGAGATAGTTATCATGTCGAGGCATTTGGCCATTGTGTCTGCAAGAACGTGTAATCAAAAGCGTACTGCCCAACCCTGTTCTGCACTTACACATACCCACATGTACACGCGTTTAGTACAGATAACACATACAACTGTACCACTCATACCCCCCACCTGTCCCACACACAAACAAACACCCCACTTGTTTCCCACCACACATATACATACCCCCCACATGTCCCCCCACACATAAACATACACCCCACCTGTCCCCCACCCGCACCTTATCCTCACTCAGCGCTACACAGAAGCGTCCCGCCAGGTCAAGAAGGCTCCTAGCCTCACGCAGGTCCACCATCACAGCACCACCTGCCTGGGGAGGTGAGGGAGTTGGGGAGGAATGGGAGGGGTGGGGGCAGGGAGTGGCATGCTGTGTGGGGGGGTGGAGGGGGGGGATGGAGCAGGGGGAGGGGGAGGGGGGAGGGGCTTTTGGTGGGGAGGACAAAAAAGGAAGGGGAGTGATGAATATGCTGTGGGTTGGATGGGGTTGGGGAGGGGGGGGGGGGAGAGGGCTGTTGGCGGAGGGGTAACTCAAGAGGGTAATGGGGACATCCAACTGTGCACACTAACCCAGTACTACACCTGGAACACCCACCAGGCACCATGCCTTGTCTCCACATCTTCAGACCCATGTCCAATGCGATGTTGGACTTGCCAAGCCCAGCTCCTCCAACCAGGCACATGCACGACACACAGCCAGCAGAAGCCGAGTCATTGCCAGGGGATACCATCTTCCTGATCAGCCCCTCCACGTAGCCCCTCTCCCTCTCTACATAGAGAGGGTCCACAGAAGGAAGCCCAAAGCCCAGGGAGACACCAACAGTCAGCAGCTTTGGAGTAGTGTCAGTGCTGCTGCTTGCATCCCTATGTCCAATCATGCTGACAATGTGCTGCACAAGCTCTGCACCAGGTGGAAAGCTGAGCTTGACTTCATCCACACTGATGTTATCAGGGTTGGCTCGTTCAAGTGCTGCCTGCTTCCAAGCAACAACAAAAAGAGCCAGTCAATACCAACCATTTCCTTGTGATGCGCTTCATACACATACACCCGCCTTCAGCCCTTCCCTTGTGAAAGAAACGTGACCACCTTGTGACTACCACCACACTGACACGTACAAGAGCTAAGACACGCCTGAGACCTACACACACACCTACACCACACACAGACAGCCACCTACACATGCAACTATGAACACATACACCTACACACACACAACCTACAAACATCTACACACACCAATAGGAGCCGAGACACGTCAGAAAACATCACCACTGTGTTGATTGACAGTCAGATCCCTACACACACCTACATGTGGAGTGAGAAGACAAGTATGACAACCCGCATACATTGTATATAGCTACATAGCGCAACAAGGTACAGCAATAACCCTCATGTAGTCAAATAGATGGCCATAGCTACATAGTGCAATGAAGCACAGCTACAATCCTGATGTAGTCATATAGATGGCCATAGCTACATAGTGCAATGAAGCACAGCTAAACCTGATGTAGTTCATATAGATGGCCATAGCCACATAGATTGGTGGTTGGTCCCAGCGCAAACAAGCAAAAAGGCTGTCCCCCTCAACCTCATGCCCCACCCTTAGGCGTAAGCTTTATTTATGTATATATTCATCTATCAAAGCGCACCTCAAACACATCTTTGGCCTCTCTGGACTCCAGGCATTCTTCCAGCTTCTTAATGTCCTCCTCGCGCATCTGTGGGCAGCTCTCCCCCAGCTCTGATGGGAACTGCACCCACCACAGCTTCCAAGGCACACAATCCCTGCCTGCAAAGAATTGGCGCCAGAAGACCTTCAAGTCTGAGTGCTTGATGATGCGGTGCTCTCCCATGTCCCAGTCGGCAGCCAAACTGTTAACCTGCAGGGGGTAGGAATCATATATAGATTGGTCAAAGCTGTGTGTGTTGGTGCTGATGGAGGTGGTGGTGGGATGGGGGGCAGGGCATGATTTGTTTTTGGAGTGTGTCAGTGTGTGCAAGTGGTAGTGGCGGGGTGGGGCAGGGGGTGGCAGGAATTGATTGTGCCTTCAATTCAGTATCTCTAGTGTGCCTGTTCAATATGTCAATCAGTCTAGTGTTCCACGTCATGTTATGAGTGTGTGTGAGTGAGCATGTGTATGCATGTATATGTTCGCAACATGTTATGAGTGGTGTGTGAGAGCATGTGTATGTGTGTGTGCGTATCTATTCCTCACCGCTGCCAGAATCAGCTTTTTTGGTCGCAGGCCAAGGAATTCCACCAACTACCGCTGCTTGTTGGAATCAGCCATCACAGAAGCCTCACCACCCAAGCTTTCAATGGCTGCATGCACACGTGCAGTTTCATCCTGCACAGAGGGTGGCAGGCACAGGGTGGAGGCAGGGGGGAGATGGATGGGGACAAGGGGGGGGGGGGGGGGGGGAGGGGGGGGGGGGGGGGGGGGGGGGGGGGGGGGGGGGGGATGGGGGGGGGGGGGGGGGGGTGGGGGGGGTGGTGTGTGTGGGGGGGGGGGGGGCATGGGGGGATAAGGGTGGTTGGGGAAGGATGTGCAGGGGGGGGGGGGGGGGGGGGGGGGGGGGGGGGGGGGGGGGGGGGGGGGGGGGGGGGGGGGGCAAGGGGGGGGGGGGGGGGGGTAGGGGGTGGAAAATAGTAGGGTTGGGGGGAGAGATCAGGTGATGAGATTATATGGGGGAAGCCTTCTCTGACTCACCAAGAGGGCCAATCCTAGTGTGAGCATGCCGATGGACGCTTTCAAACTTGCACCACTTGCTCTTTCACTTCCAGTACCACAACCGATGGTCTTAACTGCAACCGCCAGGTTGGCATCACCTCGTAGCTCACTCAACTTGGTTGTCCACCAGCTCCCTCTGGTAAATCCTGATCTCCAGCCAACGATTCAAAGATTCGGATCAAGAAGTTTCGATCGCTGAATTGCTGGCAGTAGTTTTGAATTTCCTGTGGTGGAGATAGATGGGGGGCGTTGGACTCGTATTCAAGGGGACAGACTGAGGGGATTTGATTCGGAATTTGAATGCTGAATTGACTTGTATGCAAGGGATGGGACAGAGGGGATGCAAGAAAAGCTTAGGTAAATGAATGGGAAGTTGCGACATCTGGAATTTGAATTGTTGCATGGTTTTTCCAGTCCAACTCTAGAGGAAGCTCAGCCTCACCTAAGTGCAGCAGGTTCGTAAAACGGCCCACAAGGGCCTTTGAAAGCCAGGTTCCCATTCGTGAGCTCCTCTCCTGCTGTGCGAACACAAGCGGAGGGTCCATCAGTTCAGCGGCCCTGAGCGCGCCAAGTCAAGCACCTTGTCCAGGAAGTGTTGTGTTGTTGCCGAGGGTGTCTAACACAACGTGTCAACCATGCCCAGGATGACAGCTAGGGTTGAACAAGCGGTGAGAACCTGCAGGCGGAAGAGCAAGGGGGGGGGCAGGCAGTGGCATGAGGGTGATGACAGCTAGGGTTGAGCAAGCAGTACAACCTAACAGGCGGTAGAGCAAAAGAGGGGCAGGCAGTGGCATGAGGGTGAGGAGCAGGGTATGGTCACTCAGGCATTTGGGTTGCGTGAAAGACCGTGGATAGGTGTCCTCCAAGCTTGCATGCTGAACGGGGGTCTGCAGGCTTAGAGGCTTTCAAGTCAGTTACTGTCTTCACACAAGTCACATAACTGGGGTCAGAAGATAACATTTTTGAAAGTAAGACCATGCATTTTGCAGTACCCTGGTGAAAGTGGGATAGGGATGGATTGGGCAAAATATATTAGGCTTGGTTCTTGTGCTCATTCCTTCAACCTATTCTATGTGGGAGCTTGAAAGAACCACGCAATACTTCCTCAATCCATGTACGTATGTTAATGTTGGCCACACATACCTGGAAGGGCAGTACTCTCTCCCAATTGACGAGAGATTTCGGCTTGCTGCAGGTAGGCTCTTTCTAGCGACGATCTGCGTGTGAGGTATGGTAGTAGGGGAGGAAAGGGATGGGTGGGAGGGGGTGGGGGTGAAAAGAGGAAAAAAAAAGGGGTTGGGGCGCGGGTGGGGGTGGAGAGGAAGAGGTGGGGTGGGAGGGGGAGGAGATAGCTCATGGCAATGTGCAAGAGGGGAATGCATCAGGAGTTCAAGTATTACCAACCCACACAAGCTGCTTTCTCAATCATGCCATTAATAGTCACATGAGCCTTGTCCAGCCTGTCCACTCTGCCCCCCCAGCGCTGTCTCCACTCTGCCCAATGCCTGTCGACCCTACACCTGACCACCCTGCTCCCTGGTCCACCTGACCTTTTGTCTACCTTGTCCCTCTCCTGCCCTTTGTCTACCCTGTCCACCTGTCAAACCCTGAGCCATCTCACCAGCAGCGTCTGAGTCAAGCTTGAGTGGTCTTTGGTGAATCTTATCCGGCCCACAATCACACATCTTCGTGTTTTGCCTCTGTCGCCCTGTTGCCTCTGTTGCCTCAGCCCCTTGATGACATGCCCGCATCAGATTCCGAGCGAAGTCAGCATCAGCTGCTTAGCTTGGTATAACCAGAGACTCCTGAATGATACAAGAACTACGATACACAGGAATAAATACCATGATTTTACTTTTCCTCACTCTTCTCCGCACCTGAACATAAACAAGCACTGATGAACTGGCCCCAACAAATTGTTTAACTGTGAGGAGGCCCTGAGTTTGTGCTACACGGGACAATTCAAGCTATTGGATGTGTAAAGTACAGCAGGAAACCTAGAGAACTAGCACCATGACCTGCTTATCTAGCTGCTCAAGCTTCTTCAATTCATTTCACAGCCTGCATTGCTTCATTCCCTAGACAGTAGCCCGTCTATAATGAGAACAGCAGCTCCTCTCTATCTCCTCACAGCCTCTCCGGGGCCCTGGGGCGGATTAGACCCAGTACACACACAGTCACACACTGACACACACACACAAACACAGTCATAAACACACGCACAAATGATGATAGCTTCTACTCACCTTCTCATCCCACTCCAAAAGGAGACAACCATCGGCAGGGAGAAGTTGGGTGCTTAATCGAGATAGGTCAAGGCAGGTCCTAAACCATGTGACACAGGGTCCGAGTCTGTGGGACCATCAGAAAGAAAGAGAGGGGGGGGAAGTGTGAGTAGATGAGGGAAAGGTTTAGAGGGAGGGGAAGGGGTGGTGTGTGGTGTGTGGTGGTGGTGGGGGGGGGGGGGAAGAGAAAGGAAATAATAGTAGTTTTGCAAAAGTTTGCGTGGGTTAAAGAATATGGAGTGGTCGCTGCGGGCCCGCATACAAAGAGCAAGCCGCACTGAGCGGGGATCGGCTTGGTACAGAACGTCGCTTGATATATTATGCGGCTTATACGCGCGCGCACTCTCCTCTAAACAATGTGCTGGAACGCCCAGATGTTAGCCGCGCCGAAGCGAAACCCTCCTGAGAGGGGGAATTAATAGACCCAGCCCCGAGGAGCTGCAAGAGATAATCAAAAAGAAGAAGAAGAAGGAAAAGAAAGAAACAAGACTATAGGACTTACTCCTTACTCCAACGGCCCATAATATTTGTGGACCACTCGACTTTTCTTTGCTAGCCCCGCAAACCCATCTTGACATGCGACGCCTCTTAAGAAGTGGACCTGGGACACCGACGCCGTGAACAATCAGCCACACGCGAGCTGCTTAAATTTTACCAATGGCGGATAACGATCCTTGAGGTCCGACGACTTCCGAAGGCACCTCAATACTACGCCTTATAGCGGTTTTCATTCATGATTTCAGTAGTCACCAATTAGCTGTGTAGCTGTTGTAAAGCGTTACCGGCCAAAACGCCCAACCGCTAAGAACTCTTCGATGGCGAATCCCTTTCCCCTTTCTCCCGTTTTCCTCATCACATCCCCCTCTGATGAAGAATGTCTGAGAAGAATTTAAGCACGCATCCTTCCTGTCACCTTTGCGATTATTAGCCTAACCCGAGACGAGCCCACTGAGCCGCAAATCCCTGTCCCAATTCTCCGACTTCTACACGATAATTGCAGGAGGATGGCACGAGACTCCAGACCTTACCGAGGTAAGAAGCCCGGCATGACCATATCAAATTCATCCGACCCTGCCTCCTTGCGAATTAGCCCCGTCTAAGTTTCGATACTGGCGCTTGCGGCTCGTCTCGGGTTCAGCAATATCGCTCAAGTCGACAGAGGAAGGACTGCGTTACTTACAATTTTTCTTCAGACATTCTTCAGCATAGGATGCTCGATGATGCAAACCAAGGAGAAAGGGAAAAGGAACCTGCATGAAAGGTCTTATCGGTTCTGAACTTTGGACCTTTTGGCCCCGCTAAACAAGCTACTTTGCGGGTGCATTCGGACCACTGACATATCGTTGACGCAGCAAGTGGGCCGACCCCCCTCTCAAGATGATAGGTAATGATTTTGGACCACCCATCCACCCACCCATCACCCAACTCATTCCATCCCCATTCACGGTAGGGACTTTCATCGTGCACCTTTGCCATTGTCATCTCCATCACCGACCACTTGAATGCAATGGCCACACACACACATGTACATGCAACACCATTACCAACCTTCCCCAGCATGTAGCCCCCCACCCCCACCCCCAGGTTTATGATTTTTTAGAGCGTAATGGTAGCATGAGCTGAGCAGTAGAAGGCACGCATTCCCGCCCAAATGCAAAGCATTGGCTCCTATAAGTGCCCCAACCATAGCTTTGTCCTTAGCCAGCTGAGGTTGCCCAAGAGTGGTCTTCTAACATGGCCTTCGCTATTCCGAACTACCAGGCTGTCCATGCTGTGTGGATTAGAAGATTTACGATCTGGGAGCACCGACGGAAAAGCAGCAGCACGAGCTAGATGAGAACAGGAGAAGGAGAAAGGAGGTGAAAGAGTACAGAGTTAACGCCATCCAGAGCTCGTTCGTCACTGCAGCTAGAGTTTGAAAATCGGGGTTGAGTTGGACATGCTGCCAGATCAGCAGTCGACATTGAGGCAAAACTGCCGGATTCACAGGATATGCTTGCCGAAAGCGCCATTCATAGAGCCTCCTCCCGGTCCATCGTTTTGACGTAGGCGAAAGAAACGGAGGCGAAAAAAAGAAGGCGGGAACCAAAGCCTCATAGGCTGCTAAATCTAAGCTTAATGCAAGCTTTTCTAAAAGCTTATTGCTGCTGCAATTTTCATGGCAGTTGCGTTTGAAGCAACAAAAATGGCCAGTTGCACTTTTGCAGTCACACAAAATGACCAAATAAGCATACCCTGTGTATTTGCCATCTGTAAAAGTATCAGAATTCAACCACGGCCTGCAAGTATACCAGCTCCACCCTGCACAACAACCATCATGCTCCCAAATGTATGCCACCTACACAGCTCAAACTTGCACCCCTACAGGCCACCCCTTAGGGCTCGGTCACCTCTTTGTCTGGCCGATTATTGGTCTCCATTTTGGTCGCGTTAACTTTTCACTAAATCTGTTATAACCGTTCTCCCGGTCAGCTAGAGCCTTCTGGGCGCCAGGCCCCCTGGAAGCTTCCATAGTAGTCTGCCTCGCCCGTTAGGGCCAGCACTATCCGCAGTACCCTGAGGCTACTGTCTCGCCTTTCCCTTCTTATACTAGCTCCCTGCATCTATCACGATGTACAGCTGCAGCCCATAGTCCATTCCCTGTCATACTCACGATTTAATACTCCGGCGAAAGCTAAAAAAAATCAAGGGCACTCTACAAAAAATCGATTGTTTAGGACCAAAATCGACCAAAAGCTAAAGCTAAATCGGATAAATTCAATAGGGGGCGGGGAGGTGGTGGGTGGGGTATTGACTCAGTGAGATTTGAGGGAAAAACAATCCACAATTGCGCACAAGTATCGCAAGAAACTGTCCCCCATACGGCCGACCAGCTGATACGCCCGCACTTGTCCAAAGGCAAAAGTGCACGTTTTTGACGCGCGCATTTTTAGGCATCGCGCGTGAAGCTAAAATAATTGTCCTAGTTCAGAAACATTACAGCTTTTAAGACTTGAAAACAAACAGTATACTCCTGATCTAAGAAGCTGAACCAAAACCAAAAACGAAAGCAAAATCGATCAAAAATTACCAGATTTTGCTTCATTTAGCTTTTGTCCCTTCTGTCCTACCAAAATGCCGGACCAAAAATAGTGGACCAAAAGCTAAAGCACCAAAACCAAAAGGCCAGCTGTGACTACCCCTTACACCACGACTTCAACTCAAATCAAAAACGAAAAACACTAGCTTACCACCTCAGGGCCGCAACTATTTTTCCCAAAAAGCAATTTCGACCCCCCTGCCACTCCGCTTCGGTGTATCTTGCTTGCCAAGGTGTTTGTCCATGGGTTTCGGTCCGTTGAAGTTCCGCCTAAAGTCCACGCTGGCACAATGTTCCATGGGTTCGCTCCATTTGCTAATATACCGTCCCATGAAGTTCCACGCTGCTTTGACCGCTGAAGTCCCACGATCGGATCCTACTGGACTCAGCGAATTTCAAAACTTTTCCGGACCTACTATTCATGAACTACAACGCATCTTCACCCACACCCACACCCGCACGCCCCAACCCCCTACCCATCAATCATGCTACAAGACATCCACTCTCACTCCTCACACCCACACATCATGCATCTACAAGAATCCTCACTCACACCTCACAGCCCCCCCCCACCCATCCATGCATGCTACAAACACATCTTCACCCACACCAACACCCCTTCACAGCCCCACACCCTACCCCTCCATGCATGCTTCAAGCATCCTCACCCACCCTCACCCACCACACCCGAACAAATCAAACATGCTACAGGCATACTCCACCCCCACCACACCCTCACCACCCGCATGCTACAAGAACAGCACAAGCCCCTTCCCTCTACCCATCAAGCTCAAAGACCACTCACGCCCCTCCCCTACCATCCATCATGCACAAGGCACCAATCCCAATCCCTCCCCTACCATATATCCATGCACAAGGCCACCAACAGACCCTTACCCCTACCCATCCATCCTATGCTACACACCCTCACACACTTCAACCCTTCCCATCCATCCATCCACTCATGTCAGCGCAAAGAAGAAATGGTGACCAAAACTTCGCTCCCCAGCCACCCGCCACAAGTGGTCCACCTTCGCCAAAGCTGTTACCGTATTCTTCAATGTCCTGGACCTACATTTGAATGAAGCCCGCCTGTAACGCCTCGACTGCTCCACCCACCGCCATCCTTCCAAATCATCTTCAGCAGAGACAGGCGGCGCGCCATCCTAAACAGGCTGGAACGGAGCTTGAAGATCACAGATGCTTAGCCTTGCACACCAATTTGCGAGCTGCACTTCTCAATACAGGTTCGAACTCTCCCCCTAAGCTCTTCGCCAGCCGCCAGCGCCTGAGCCAGCGAATTTCAAACGATAATTTCAACCCCTGCACCGCGCTGCGAGATATCTGTTTGCCGACTTTGCCGGCAGTTGTGATCCTGGTCATCATTACCCCCCCCCCCCCCCCCCACACACACACCACACACACACAAAAAAAGCCCCCCCCCCCCCCCCAATTCCAGTAGGAAAGAATGCCCGCGAGAGCAGCTTATGCCTGTCAACTACCCACCCCCCATCGATCAAAGCCCTCCCTCCAGTACGCTTCTTCGAGGTTATTTAAAGTTGAAAAACGTTCACTCTGAACAACCTTCCCCACCTGGAGTTCACGGACCTCGTCCGGAGCTCTTACGTAATGGGCCGCCACGTCCACCAATCTACCCTGGAGGATCGCGTCTCTCCTGGCTTGAATGTCGCAGGAATTTTCACAATCTCGCCCAAATCTCGGATTGTCCCGCTCCGAGGTGGAACAGACAGGCTTGAGCTTTTCAACCATGCCCGCATGAATCCTGCCTCGAGATTCATAAGAGGCAGGATTTTATCGTCCCTCCCTACCTTGACTTATCATCCCTCCCACCTTTCATTCATAGTACATAAAAGAAATGAACGTCCAGCACGTTAATGAGGACCATGCACCATAAGTCATAAATGAATGAAATCCGTACACTTAATTGAGGAGAGATGCCCATCATATTTTCCACACTACAACTAGACCGCCCTTTTCGGCTGGCTCCAACAGACTCCCACCGGACCTTCATGATGACGTCAATACAGGCAAGGGTCATTTGTTTGCTGCACTTAACGCAATTTTAAAGTTAGTTCCATAACGTAGTTGTGTGGGCTGGCGGGTGGGGGTGGGGGGAAGGCCATTCGCAGTGAAACCATTACCTATAGAGGCCAGACATGGTACATAGCGATTAGAAGAGGAGATATTGGAATTAGGGCAGTTCATTGAGAAGAAAAAAACCTCCCATTAACCGAAATAGTTCACACCAAGGAAGCCGAACTACGTGGAAACACATCCTTTTTGTGTACGTGCGTAGCAAGGCCTCCAATTTTAACACCCTGATTGATAATTCTGAGAAGGTCATACATGGCTGTCGGTGGGTGTGTGTGGCGGGCCTATATACAAGTGCCCCCAATCATTTGCCAACCACACGCCTAATAAACACAGTTATTCCATTAATCGCGAATGGGGATTAAAAAAAAGCACCAGAAACACATAAATACACACCATTGCAACAACAAGGCCCCACTAAACTACCCGCAGGAACCCTCCAGCCATGTTGCGATTAGCCGTGTACAGCACGCTCGACCACCCCCTCCCAAGCCAGTCGCGGCAAGCAACGCACAGCTTGTGCACCAGCCGCATACGGGGCACACGAAAATCATTAAAAATATAAGAATGACAGCCTCCTTTCAAGGATGCGACACCCCCCTACCAGTAGTGGCACATGGCAATATGAAATCATGAACATCATGGTACATATATGATGCAGCAGTCTGGCTAGCCCAACTACCAATCCAGATATACCGCTATCCTATGATGCAATTGCTATGATATCGCATGATGTTCTACCCATCCTGCTGATTAATACTGTACATTTTTCCTAACTCATGCCCCCCTTGGCACACCGGGCACACACGATGTGTATGTAACAGTTGCCTTAATCATGCCCTACACGCCTAATTACTATACTCCATTCAATACGGGAATACAAAAAAGCGTCCCAAACACATAAATACACACCATTACAACAACGAGCCCCCACTCATAACACCCCGCAGGTCAACCAACCTTCCAAACCCTGCAGGCCACCCAAACCGGTCTGTCAGAAAGAGGAGGAAAACATGGTTTTCCATGCAAGCAATGACCTGCATGTGACAATGTGGTCGCAAGTGAACGTTCCAATGCGCAGGCATCCAAAAACCACTTACAACTTCTTGCCAAACAGCCGACCCAAAGCAATAGTATGCCCAAGACAGGGACTCGCAGTCCGAGATGTATTCATGCATGTCCACCTTATTTAGGATGCTGTCTGGAGCGTAGTAAGGATTTCCCCCATTTGAACTTCCTCTCAACGTCTTCGTCCAATAAACTCCTTGATAAAGCAGTTGAAGAAGATACTCCAACACGCGACGATGGCATTCCTTGTACCCCTTGCAGTGCTCGTGCCAAGGTGGACACAATGAACTGGGAACGTCTCGAGAACATCTCGGAGTGAGAATCACAACATCAACTCCACTCTAGTTCATGGATATGGATGGATGACTTCTGTTGCGCGTACCCTCGACACTAGATCGGCTAGCTCAACGCGCGTCCATCCTTCGCGTGAAAGGCATGGTATCAAAGCAGGTGGAGCTTTTACGGCATGATCCCTCCCTCTCTGCACGCCCGCTTGGGCTTTCTTTTTGACAATAAAAGCTGTTCAGAGTGTTCCGCACCAAGCATCCAACACGTCGCTGGCATAAGCAACTGCATCCGTGTCGACAGCTTCAAGGGCTGCTCCGCTAGCAACACATTCCTATGTGGCTGCCATGGACCGACAAACCTACCCCTACTGCTTACCAAATCAAAGCTGACGTGTAGGGCTTTCCGAGAGTCTAGAAAGGGTGTCAATTAATAGCATGGAAGCAGCAACACTTAAAAATGAAGAAGCAATGAATCGCAAAGCCCCGTTCTGTTGCTATCTCCGAGAGCGGCACAACTGCCAGATTTGGGACCGAGATTTAAAAATTGCTGCGAAAATTCAAACGCCAAGAATACGCCATCCTCCACCTGCATGAATTCGGTAGAGGCAGGCAGCCCCCAACTAAGAAGTCCCGGACGAAAAGGTCCCTATTCCAGGTATGGGCCGTCCCCTTCGGTGACCATACCCCCCGAACACCAGTGCGCGCTCCCTCGCCTCGTCCATTGTCCATCATCGTCTGAGAGCATACTATAGAGGCCGACCTTGATTACACCACGATTCGGGTGTACCGAATATCGCGCACGTAGCGCCAGACATCATATATGAGAGCTTTGAGTAGTATTTGGCAAAGACCTCGGAAGTTCCGTCACAATAGTACGGTCCTCCAATCTTCCCGTCCGAGATCTGGTGCCGATGCAAGTTCCGTGGGACATTCCTAGGGAAAAGTATCCGTTTGGAGCGACCCTTCGAGAGAAGATCAATTGGGAATATCAAACGAATGTTCCGAGAATTTCTTTAAAGAATATTCCGATGAAAGCTATAAATAGATTGCCTACCCTGATCTTAATATTTCTATTCACTTTACCCCGATCAAGAGTTCACCCTGGGAGCCCCGTACCCTTTCCCCAGTTTCCTCTACGTGAGTTGCTGATCCCCCCATCGCCCTGTCGGACATATCCGGTCCCGACCCAACCCTGATACCAGCCCGGTACCCCAAGACCTCGAGCAAGACGTACCTTAACGTGCTATGCCTGATCCCTGCGCTTAGCTCGGAATTAGATTATCCCCCCGGAAATTACGAGCAATAGCCCGTCCTCTTGTCCTGTCATAACGGAATTAGAAATCACCCCTAAGCATACGAGCAAGTAATAGCCCTCGCTGTCTTTCTTTACCGAGGCACGATTCCATTTACTCGTCGACAGGACACACCCTCCACACCCTCCCCCTTGAGAGTACATCTAAGCCCTGTCTTCTTTCCTACACGTGAAGTCACCAGGTCGCAACCAGTCTGTCACTCGTTTAGAAATAAGATAAGTACACCTTGTTAGTCAAGCAGCAAATACCATACTCGTCTGCTTATCATCAGTGTTTACTCTTATTAGTCACTCTAAAAGCGCCACCATTAGCAACCAGAATCACCATGTACACTTGGTCGTAGTCTGTCCATCCACACCTCGCAGGCCCCCTGCACCTTCTTACACTTGCAGTCACTCAAGACCAAGCGCATATCACGTATCTTCCAACACGTTGCCTTACTACCCGTACAATTTTCCCCCTGCAAACGATACCCTGAGACACTTGAGACCAAGAGCAAAAAATCACTTGATCGTCTCTTTCTCTATGACCTTACTATCCTTGACATTTTCGTACCCCTGAAACAAATACCCCCTGAGTGACTCAAGGCCAACCGCTTCACGTGCCATCCCTCGGACTACCAGTCCTTTACTACGCGCGCTGACTACGCGGCCTAGTCTACGCCTCGCTCGCAGCCAGTCCACGGAAATATACGGAATGCTAGACATCTCTTCTGCCCTGCCGTAGCCGCAGCCCTCTCCCTTAGCAAGCCCCCCCAAGCTCATGCCCACACAGACCAGGGAGCATAGATATCATTAAAAAAAAAAAAATATGAAATTACCTAGAGCCCGTAGAACTACAAGCCGATCTAGGCTAACAAGTTACCAGCCTTGTGAACCGTTACACTCCCCTCCGCGCCTTGCCTTACCCCCTATTCATCATGACCTACCTATGGAGCATGCCGGTCTCGGTCTTTTTCATAACCCAATTTACCCCCAAAAACCGAGTAGGGTCTTTCCGATTATCCCTCCACAATAAATTCTTCCCCCCGGGAATTTTTTTTTTTTTTTTTTTTCCGATAGATTTCCCCGTCAATACCTGAGTCCGTGCATACCTATTGCCTGATTATTCGCCTAAATTCGGGAGCTGACGTTGTCCAGCGAATAGATAAAGAAAGAAACGACAAAATACACAAAATACGATTAGCCAAACTTCGTACACTTTGTTACACATTTCGACTCTCCCCGACAGAACCAACTGCAAACCGTCATGCCCGATTCCACCGTCGACGAAGCCGAGGAATCAAGAGAATAGAGCGCGAGCCGCGCAGTACCCGACTCTCCAGTTCCCGTTCAGCCCGCACTCATCACTGCGATGCGGGAGCTCTGCCTAGCTCACTACTTGATGACTTTTCTAGCCCTGAGGCATACGACCTACCCCACTAGCTTTGGATAGTATTTTTTAACTTTCTGGACTTGAACTGCGTAACGCGCTTCCTACGCCCCTTATCTCGTCCGCTACCCCTCCCTGCTTTCATCCAACAATGTCAGCAATGAGCTCCCGCATTACACTGTCCCGCAAATGTCCACCTTCCGACTACACCTCCACCGAAATCACGACTTCTAACCCACATTCCCGAAAGCCTACAGCCTTACCAAACCCAATTGAGAGTATTAAAGATCCAATTATATACTCTTTGATATTATTTGATGAAAGTAAAAGCAATTTCTCGCTATGGAAATTTCAAAATTGATAAAATAAAATCAATAGTATCAGATCACTCTCGAATCTATCTAGATGATGCTCCAGTCTAGGGAAAAGTCCTATAGATCTTATGTTCATCTTTATGCTCAAACTCAGTTCGACACATGTGAGGCGCTGTATGAAAAAAAAGTCTCTGCTTCGATAAAGATGTTGCAAAACTTCAACATGCACGGGTGTCTTATTAATACATGATTCTTGCATGTTTCTGTCTAAATATCACAAGCGAGTTGGTATCTTTGGAGCGAATGATGATTTTAGGAAAATTCAAATTTAAACGCAATGGAAAAGCTAACAATGTACAACACCAGGTGTTCGTAGCAGAAACCCAAACAAATAACTACTTTTACTTTTGAATTCAATTGAATACCCGCCCAGAGTAATATACAAAAGCCCGTTGTTTCATTATGTTATTGTCTATCCCTCAGCACACCACCCAATTCTGTCAGCACAAGAATCAAGTATAGTTCCCCAATTGGAATCTGATTACTGTCTTGTACCATTTTCGTTAACATAAATATTTACTGCGCCTCTAATCGAATAAAAAACAACCGTTGATTACATTCGCAACTGGACTTCTCCTCCCTCCATAGATTTTGCAGGACTCCTCAGCATGAGTAGTGAAATTGCTTAGGCTCCACTTGTTCGAAACGTCCTTGATATGTATAACAATTGTGTTTTCAAACAGTGGAACATTTATAAGATGGGATATATAAAACTGTACATTTTGTATTTAACCAAGCCATCTAAAACCTCAGTACCAAACAGTTAATTATCAGCAAGTCTTTCCATGAAGCTTCTTTCCCTAACAACAATGGTTTATTTAGTACCAGAAATAGCTACATCTACCAAGATTCAGAGACCAGAGACATGTCTAAAATGCCAGCTCTAGTTTTATTCATGGTTTGCTGTATTCTTTTGTCAAAGATGCCATTCTTAACAATCAGTTAGAAAAAATTAAAATGTTTATTAGCAGTTGCAGAACAATATCAAAGTTTTCTTGAACCTATTAGTTTGGCTCCTGTGAAAATCTATAACAAAGAGTCATGCTCATCCTGCGGCATGTATAATACATCCTCTCAAACTTCTTCAATTGAAGTAAACTTACTTCATCATAAGATCTACCAATATTTTGGTTATGCAAACTTAATAAAACGAACAATAAATTATTCTATAGCTCTTGGGATATACTTTCAAATTCCTGTGAGCAATTCAGATGTTTATACCCTAATGGCCTGTTCTTCAAAACCAAAATTGTCAATGCTGATTTACCCACACTTTTGAAGCACTACTACCCACCAGATCATCCAATACAAAATAATTTATTGCACCGTGGGTATCGACAAGTAGCTTTTATGGCATTCTCTCAAAAAATCTATCTCATCCAAATGTCAATGCATCTATTTTCATTGAAAAACTTTGACCAAACTTTGCAAATCTTTCTGTCGTTCTCAGTTTGTTTTTCTTGTTTAGTCTTCTATTAACTCTAAAACTTGGAGTCACTGTATCATTTACAATATCAGAAAGGATCAATCTTCAGACAATGGAATACTGATGACATGCTGGGCTAAAAACAATAACTCTCGTACTGGTTTTATCAAAACCCCAAGCTCATATGTTCAATAATGGCAAACAGAAGTATGTTTACCAGTCCCTCGCTCCCAATGAAAAGGCTACCCAAAATAGTTCTTGCAGACGATCAGCATGATATAGCCGTCTCTCGCTTTTTATCTTGTGACTCCTGTACTCCCTGAGAACTATCGCCGACAACTAGCAGCTTCACTTTGACTCTCATCGTATCTTCTACACGCGTCTAGCCTGTACCCTGATCAGGTTCCAGGCTACCCGCCCCCTTTCCTCCACTGTGCCCATTAATGGTCTCCTTGCTTTAACTTATCTCGTCTCGCATTATAGAATGGCGTGCTGCACACACAAAAAGATCCACTCCCGAAGGTTAATCCAACTAAGTGATACGTCCTCATTTACTACCACATGCTTTACGATGCAACTTCCGCGAGGACCTCCGCCATTTTGAGAAAACTCCATGTACATGATGTCTTCCTGGACTCGCGGGAATGCGCAGTATCATCTCAGCGATGCTCACCAATCCTTTCCCACGAGACGGCTCCTCTATATTGGCTAGCGGTTTGTCACCACTTCCTCTGCTAGCGTCAGAGAGTTCATTCCGCCACAGTGGGGAATAACCCCCCCCGTCATTCCTCCATCTTCTCTTCTTTTTCCTCCCCGCCGTCTGTCGCCTCCTCCCGTCTTCTAGGAGACTGTGACGGCAGACTCAATCGGCGACTACCGAGACATCGTGGATATACCCCGTCTTCGTCTGCTCGCTCCTTGACGTCCTAACCTTTCTCCGGTGTTGAGGCTCTTCCTGCATACGGAGGCAAGCGACCAAGCTCCGGCTGATGTCTACGTCGTCCTGCCCCCCTTTGCTCTGCCCAGACCTAACGTCGCCTCCTGCATGAGTTGCCTCTAGTGGCTCTGTGCTACCTTTCTGGAAATTTCGATCAAAAACTGCGGATTCGCCCACTGCCTTAGCGATTGCCAGAAGACGACCTACGCGTACCTGGAGATTCTGGAGTGTAGGAAGCAGGTATTGTTCAGCACCACTACGGGTGCTCTCCCCTCTACCCCCCAACCGGTGAGTCGCAGCATTAAGGGAGACTTAGATTGACTGATCATCGACGGCGACTATTAGACCTACATCCTCGCCTGCCTCTTCGCATCCTACGATAAATGTTCAATTCTGTCCCTTGCGATTTGCGATTTCGCCTTGCGTGCATTTCTTGCACCAAGTGCGACTTGCTGCACTTCATTCTCGTTCCCTTTTTCCCTATACCCAAATCGCGACTCGAACCTAACGCTTCCCCACCTTCTGTGACCCAGTCTCGCAGCGCCGGACTTCGCTCCATTGCTACATCCGCAGGTGGACGCCCCTGGCCCTATCCAGACGCCGGGAGATCTTTGGCATATATCTTGGTGATATTTTTCCTCTTACTCCTTGGACCCCTGGTGCGTTCCGTGGTTCGACAAGGTACTACTTAGTCTTTCCTCCCCTGTTCCCCCCTAGTGTATCCTAGCTACCGTGAGTTGTTCAAGTGTTTGAGTTCTGATAGGCCTTAGATTTAGTTAAGTGTATAGAGCATGTTTATCTCTATTAGCATTGGCATGCCATGAGTTTTGATGTGACACTGCTCACTGTGCTAGTTTATCTTCGCACGCGATTCATCTGAACAAACTACCTCGAGCTTTTCTGGAGTTGCACCTGATTGTGTCGTTGTCGCTTTGTTTGTTGCCCTTGCTATCTAATCTTAGTATTCGCATCCGCAAAAGCTAGTTAAAGGCATATTGTAGGACTGTGGGATCCCCTGGTGCAAGTAACATATTATATTTGGGTTCCAAATGTTGCGCCAGTTAGTAGTGATTATGATGTACTCTCTATCTCCCAGTCAGTTCTAAACCTTTCTGGTTCTCCCATTAGTATTGGGTCCCGTGCCCGCTTGCAAATCCCTCCTCTCATCCAAACTGTATATGTTATGTGTACCAGTAATTCCCTACGCCTTAACAACCCCAATTGTTGTTGGCTCCTGGCTGGATGTATCATTGTTGCCATTCTAGACCAGGCCTATCTTCTGTATTGTGTTGATTAGGTGGGATTGGATATCCAACTTATAATCTTAGCCAATCTCCAGGGGCGCCAGGCCTCCTCCTTGTTAGCCCGTTTACGTGAAGCTTCTAGGATTAGACAGCTTCGATCATATTACCTGATTCAGCCATGACAAAAATAGTCGCCAACCTCCACCACCTCGATGGCTCTGGCGGGGGTGTCAAGATATTCCGCTCTGTCGTCCTGGTATTATCGGTAACCCATTGTTATGTAGCCCGTTGCGAAGGGGTAAGTGATGATCTTTGAACACTGATCTAGTATACTTGCTAGGCTTGGGTTACAAGTCAACCAGATCATTTTTTAGGTGCTGCTTTCTTCAACGTAGCGTAACATGCCCCTATGTATGCCTATTCCTCAGCACCTCTAGACTATTTATAGGTAGTCTAATTGGACTGCGAGCTTACGACGCTACTCCATAATTTAGGCAGCTTCCTTTCAGCTGTCTTCTTGGTTTTTGTGAAGTCCTACTTAATTCAGACCACCGTTAATACGTCTGATGGTTTCTACTCTAGTTCATAGCAGACTGGTCGTTCGGTGTGCCACGATCCTCCATCATTAGATCAGCCTAGATCTTCTTGTAACTCACACTGGTTTTTTAGCGCAATCACCAGCCCTCATTTGTGATATTAACCTTTGTGTCAAGAGTTTAAGTTTGATCCTGATTTTACTGTAATTTGTGGGCTGGTATCTTAGTTAACTTGCAAGTCCCTCATTTACTGCAGATATACCGCGCTCACCTCTT
>JAJSRW010001564.1:0-35437 GCA_022414725.1 Microglena sp. YARC | reverse complement strand
CTTATTTGACTGGTGTTTACATTAAAATATACATACATTAATTGGGTTTATATTCATATGCCTTATTATTGTTTACATTCATACTTACATTATTGTTTACATTCATGTTATGCATTACTGGTGTTATACATAAAATATACATACATATTGTTTACATTCATGCCTTTACATATTGATTACATTCTATGCTTACATATTGTTTACATTCATGCTTAACATATTGTTTACTATCATGTTTACATTATTTTTACATCATGCTGGCATGTCTGTGTTTACATTAAATATACATACATTATTGTTTAATTCATGCTATACATACATTATATTGTTTAACATTCATTGCTTACATTTACTGTTTTTACATTAAATATTACATACAGTATTGCTTGTAACATCATGCTTACATTATTGATTTACATTCATGTTGCATTACTGTTGATTTACATAAAGTATACTGCTTACATTATTGTTTACATTCATGCTATACATATTGTTTACATTCAGTTTACATTCATGTTTGCTGACTGTTACATAAATATACATTACATATGTACATCATGCTCTCATTATTGTTTACATTCATGCTTACATTATTTTTCATTCATGCTTTACATTCATGTTTGCATTTTACTTGTGTTTACATAAGAATATAATACGAATGATTGTTTACATTCAGCTTACATTAATATAATATAAATATCATCTTACATTATTGTTACATTATTGTTACATTCATGTTCATTTACTGTGTTTACATTAAATATACATACATTATGCTTTACATTCATGCTTACATTTACTGTTTTACATTAACATACATACATTAATTGTTTACATTCATGGCTTAGATTATTGTTACATTCATGTTGCAGTTTACTGGGTTACATTAAATTATACATACATTTATTGTTTACATTCATGCTTACCATGTATTGTTTTACAATCATGCTTACATTATTGTTTAACATTATGCTTACCTAATTGTTCACATCATGCTTAACATATATTGTTTTACATTCATCGTCTGCATTGACTGTGTTCCCATTAATTATACATACATTATTGTTTACCATTCATGCTTACATATTGATTTTTTTTTTCTTTACATTCGTGCTTACATTATGTTACATCATGTTACAGTCATGTTTGCATTTTACTGTGTTACATTAAATATACATACATGAATTGTTAACATTCATGCTTACATTTATTGTTTACATTCATGCCTTACATTATTGTTTAATTCTGTTTGGCATGTATACTGTGTTTACATGAAATATACATACATTATGTTTACTTCATGCTTACATTATTTGTGTTACATTTCATCATTACTGTGTTTACATTAATATTATGTTACATTATTGTTTACATCCATGCTTACATTATGTTTACAGTTCATGCTTGCTGTACTGTGTTTACATTAAAATATACATACATTATTGGTTTACATTCGATGCCTTACATTTTTTTACATTCATGCTTTACATTATTTTTACATTCTGCTTACTATTATCTGTATACATCTTGCTTACATTATTGTTTACATTCCATGCTTACATTCTGTTTGCATTTACTGTGTTAGCATTAAATTACATTAATTATTTGTTTACATCATGGCTTTACATTAGTTGTTACATCATGTTGCATTTACTGTTGTTTACATTACATTATACATACATTATTGTTTACATTCATGCTCATTATTGTTTACATTACACATTATTGTTTTTTTTTAAAAACCCCCATCATTGCATTTACTGTGTTTAGTAATATAACATACATTACTTTGTTTACATTCATGCTTACATTATTGTTTCATTCTGTTTGCATTTACTGTGTTTACATTAAATATGCATACATATGTTTACATTCATGCTTACATTATTGTTTACATCATGTTTTCATTTACTGTGTTACATTAAATATACATACATTATTGTACATTATGCTTACATTATTGTTACATTCATGCTTACATTATTATTTACATTCAATGCTTATATTATTGTTTACAATTCATGTTGCAATTACTGTGTATTACATTAAAAATATACATACATTATATTTTTACATTCAGTGCTCTACATTATTGTTTACATTCATGTTTGCATTTACTGTTTAATAATAAACTACATTATTGTTTACTACATACTGCTTTACATTCATGCATGTACGTGTGTTTACATAGAGATACATTATTGTTACATAAATAAAAAACTCCATCCATGCAACAATTATTGTTTACATCATGCTTGACATACATTATTGTGTTTACAATTCAGTGCTTACATTATTGTTTACTTCTTGCTACATTACTGTGTTTTAACATGTTAAATATACATCCATGCTACATTCATGTTTGCATTTATGTGTTTACATTATTACATCATTATTGTTTACATTCATGCTTACATTATTGTTTACATTCATGTTTGCATTTACTGTGTTTTACATTAAAATACATACATTATTGTTTAAAATATGTATATTGACATTCATGCTTACATTATTGTTTACATTCATGTTTGTTTGCATTTAATTTTTGTTACATTAAATGTATAACATACATTATTATGTTGTTACATTCATGCTCCATTATTGTTTACATTACATTCATGTGATGCATTATCATTATGTGTTTTAATTCATAGATGCAATCATTACTGTTTACATTCATGGCTTACATTATGTTTACATTCATGTTGCATTTATGTGTTTAATTAAATTACATACATACTGTTATAAGTTCATGCTTACATTATTGTTTACATTCCAGCTTACATTATTAGATTACATTCATGCTTATATTAATGTTTACATTCATGTTTGAATTACTGTGTTTACATTAATATATCATACATTATTGATTTACATTCCATGCTTACATTATTGTTTACATTAAATGTTACAAGTATTTATTGCTTACATTCATGTTGGTTAACATTCATGTTTGCATTTACTGTGTTTACATTAAATATACATACTTATTGTTTACATTCATGCTTACATTATTGTTTACATTCATGCTTACATTATTGTTTTACAGTTTGCAATTTTATCTGTTTTACATTTAAATATACATACATACTTTACATCATGCTTACATTATTGTTACATCAGTTTGCATTACTGTGTTCATTAAATATTAACATACATACTGTTTACATTCATGCTACATTATTGTTTACATTCATGTTTTTGCATTTACTGTGTTTACATTAAATATACATACATTATTGCTTTACATTATGCTCTTACATTATTGTTTACATTCATGCTTACATTATTATTTATTGCTTATATTATTTACACATGTTTCATGTTTACATTAAATATACATTCATGTGCACCTTTTTACAATTGTTGCAATACATGTTACATTAATATACATACATTATTTTTACATTCATGCGATATTGTTTACATTATTGTTTACATTCATTTACATTTTTTTCATGTTTGCATTTTACTGTGTTACATTAAATTAAATATAACATACATTATTTTTACATTTGCATGAGCTTACATTAAATTATACTATTGTTTACATTCATGACATTATTGTTTTTACATTATTGTTTACATTCATGTTTGCGATTTTTTATTACTTGTTTACATTAAATTATGTTTACATACATTATTGTTTACATTCATGCTTACATTTACTGTTTACATTCATGCTTACATTATTGTTTACATTCATGCTTACATTATTGTTTACATTCATGGTTTGCATTTACTGTGTTTACATTAAATATACATACATTATTGTTTACATTCATGCTTACATTATTGTTTACATATGTGTGTTTACATTCATGCTTACATTATTGTTTACATTCATGTTACTACATTCATGACATTATTGTTTACATTTTCATGTTGGCATTTCACTGTGTTTACATTAAATATTTACATACATTATTGTTTACACATACATTATTGCATTCATTTTGTTTCATTTCATTACATTACATTATTGTTTACATTCATGCTTACATTAGTGTTTACATTCATGTTTGCATTTACTGTGTTTACATTAAATATACATACATTATTGTTTACATTCATGCTTACATTATTGTTTACATTCATGCTTTTATTGTTTACATTCATGTTTGCATTTACTTGTGTTTACATTAATATACATACATTATTGTTTACATTCATGCTTACATTATTGTTTAGCATTCATGTTATACTGTGTTTACATTAAATATACATACATTATTGTTTACATTCATGCTTACATTATTGTTTACATCATGCTTACATTATTGTTTACATTCATGTTTGCATTTACTGTGTTTACATTAAATATACTACATTATTGTTTACATTCATGCTTACATTATTGTTTACATTCATGTTGCATTTACTGTGAATTACATACATTATTGTTTACATTCATGCTTACATTATTGTTTACATTCATGTTTGCATTTACTGTGTTTACATTAAATATACATACATTATTGTTTACATTCATGCTTACATTATTGTTTTACATTCATGCTTACATTATTGTTTACATTCATGTTTGCATTTACTGTGTTTACATTATTTATACATACATTATTGTTTACATTCATGCTTACATTATTGTTTACATTCATGTTTGCATTTACTGTGTTTACATTAAATATACATACATTATTGTTTACATTCATGCTTACATTATTGTTTACATTCATGTTTGCATTTACTGTGTTTACATTAAATATACATACATTATTGTTTACATTCATGCTTACATTATTGTTTACATTCATGCTTACATTATTGTTTACATTCATGCTTACATTATTGTTTACATTCATGTTTGCATTAACTGTGTTTACATTAAATATACATACATTATTGTTTACATTCATGCTTACATTATTGTTTACATTCATGTTTGCATTTACTGTGTTTACATTAAATATACATACATTATTGTTTACATTCATGCTTACTTACATTATTGTTTACATTCATGTTTGCATTTACTGTGTTTACATTAAATATACATACATTATTGTTTACATTCATGCTTACATTATTGTTTACATTCATGCTTACATTATTGTTTACATTCATGCTTACATTATTGTTTACATTCATGTTTGCATTTACTGTGTTTACATTAAATATACATACATTATTGTTTACATTCATGCTTACATTATTGTTTACATTCATGCTTACATTATTGTTTACATTCATGTTTGCATTTACTGTGTTTACCATACATTATTGTTTACATTCATGTTTACTTACATTATTGTTTACATTCATGTTTGCATTTACTGTGTTTACATTAAATATACATACATTATTGTTTACATTCATGCTTACATTATTGTTTACATTCATGCTTACATTATTGTTTACATTCATGCTTGGCTTACATTATTGTTTACATTCATGTTTGCATTTACTGTGTTTACATTAAATATACATACATTATTGTTTACATTCATGCTTACATTATTGTTTACATTCATGTTTGCATTTACTGTGTTTACATTAAATATACATACATTATTGTTTACATTCATGCTTACATTATTGTTTACATTCATGCTTACATTATTGTTTACATTCATGTTTGCATTTACTGTGTTTACATTAAATATACATACATTATTGTTTACATTCATGCTTACATTATTGTTTACATTCATGCTTACATTATTGTTTACATTCATGTTTGCATTTACTGTGTTTACATTAAATATACATACATTATTGTTTACATTCATGCTTACATTATTGTTTACATTCATGTGTTTACATTCACATTTACTGTGTTTACATTAAATATACATACATTATTGTTTACATTCATGCTTACATTATTGTTTACATTCATGTTTGCATTTACTGTGTTTACATTAAATATACATACATTATTGTTTACATTCATGCTTACATTATTGTTTACATTCATGCTTACATTATTGTTTACATTCATGCTTACATTATTGTTTACATTCATGCTTACATTATTGTTTACATTCATGTTTGCATTTACTGTGTTTACATTAAATATACATACATTATTGTTTACATTCATGCTTACATTATTGTTTACATTCATGTTTGCATTTACTGTGTTTACATTAAATATACATACATTATTGTTTACATTCATGCTTACATTATTGTTTACATTCATGCTTACATTATTGTTTACATTCATGTGTTTACCATTACATTATACATTCATACATTATTGTTTACATTCATGCTTACATTATTGTTTACATTCATGTTTGCATTTACTGTGTTTACATTAAATATACATACATTATTGTTTACATTCATGCTTACATTATTGTTTACATTCATGCTTACATTATTGTTTACATTCATGTTTGCATTTACTGTGTTTACATTAAATATACATACATTATTGTTTACATTCATGCTTACATTATTGTTTACATTCATGTTTGCATTTACTGTGTTTACATTAAATATACATACATTATTGTTTACATTCATGCTTACATTATTGTTTACATTCATGCTTACATTATTGTTTACATTCATGTTTGCATTTACTGTGTTTACATTAAATATACATACATTATTGTTTACATTCATGCTTACATTATTGTTTACATTCATGTTTGCATTTACTGTGTTTACATTAAATATACATACATTATTGTTTACATTCATGCTTACATTATTGTTTACATTCATGCTTACATTATTGTTTACATTCATTATTGTTTACATTCATGTTTGCATTTACTGTGTTTACATTAAATATACATACATTATTGTTTACATTCATGCTTACATTATTGTTTACATTCATGCTTACATTATTGTTTACATTCATTGCATTTACTGTGTTTACATTAAATATACATACATTATTGTTTACATTCATGCTTACATTATTGTTTACATTCATGTTTGCATTTACTGTGTTTACATTAAATATACATACATTATTGTTTACATTCATGCTTACATTATTGTTTACATTCATGCTTACATTATTGTTTACATTCATGTTTGCATTTACTGTGTTTACATTAAATATACATACATTATTGTTTACATTCATGCTTACATTATTGTTTACATTCATGCATTATTGTTTACATTCATGCTTACATTATTGTTTACATTCATGCTTACATTATTGTTTACATTCATGCTTACATTATTGTTTACATTCATGTTTGCATTTACTGTGTTTACATTAAATATACATACATTATTGTTTACATTCATGCTTACATTATTGTTTACATTCATGTTTGCATTTACTGTGTTTACATTAAATATACATACATTATTGTTTACATTCATGCTTACATTATTGTTTACATTCATGCTTACATTATTGTTTACATTCATGCTTACATTATTGTTTACATTCATGCTTACATTATTGTTTACATTCATGCTTACATTATTGTTTACATTCATGCTTACATTATTGTTTACATTCATGCTTACATTATTGTTTACATTCTTACATTCATGTTTGCATTTACTGTGTTTACATTAAATATACATACATTATTGTTTACATTCATGCTTACATTATTGTTTACATTATTGTTTACATTCATGTTTGCATTTACTGTGTTTACATTAAATATACATACATTATTGTTTACATTCATGCTTACATTATTGTTTACATTCATGCTTACATTATTGTTTACATTCATACATTATTGTTTACATTCATGTTTGCATTTACTGTGTTTACATTAAATATACATACATTATTGTTTACATTCATGCTTACATTATTGTTTACATTCATGTTTGCATTTACTGTGTTTACATTAAATATACATACATTATTGTTTACATTCATGCTTACATTATTGTTTACATTCATGCTTACATTATTGTTTACATTCATGCTTACATTATTGTTTACATTCATGCTTACATTATTGTTTACATTCATGCTTACATTATTGTTTACATTCATGTTTGCATTTACTGTGTTTACATTAAATATACATACATTATTGTTTACATTCATGCTTACATTATTGTTTACATTCATGTTTGCATTTACTGTGTTTACATTAAATATACATACATTATTGTTTACATTCATGCTTACATTATTGTTTACATTCATGTTTGCATTTACTGTGTTTACATTAAATATACATACATTATTGTTTACATTCATGCTTACATTATTGTTTACATTCATGCTTACATTATTGTTTACATTCATGCTTACATTATTGTTTACATTCATGCTTACATTATTGTTTACATTCATGTTTGCATTTACTGTGTTTACATTAAATATACATACATTATTGTTTACATTCATGCTTACATTATTGTTTACATTCATGTTTGCATTTACTGTGTTTACATTAAATATACATACATTATTGTTTACATTCATGCTTACATTATTGTTTACATTCATGTTTGCATTTACTGTGTTTACATTAAATATACATACATTATTGTTTACATTCATGCTTACATTATTGTTTACATTCATGCTTACATTATTGTTTACATTCATGCTTACATTATTGTTTACATTCATGTTTGCATTTACTGTGTTTACATTAAATATACATACATTATTGTTTACATTCATGCTTACATTATTGTTTACATTCATGCTTACATTATTGTTTACATTCATGTTTGCATTTACTGTGTTTACATTAAATATACATACATTATTGTTTACATTCATGCTTACATTATTGTTTACATTCATGCTTACATTATTGTTTACATTCATGTTTGCATTTACTGTGTTTACACATACATTATTGTTTACATTCATGTTTGCATTTACTGTGTTTACATTAAATATACATACATTATTGTTTACATTCATGCTTACATTATTGTTTACATTCATGTTTGCATTTACTGTGTTTACATTAAATATACATACATTATTGTTTACATTCATGCTTACATTATTGTTTACATTCATGCTTACATTATTGTTTACATTCATGCTTACATTATTGTTTACATTCATGCTTACATTATTGTTTACATTCATGCTTACATTATTGTTTACATTCATGTTTACATTATTGTTTACATTCATGCTTACATTATTGTTTACATTCATGCTTACATTATTGTTTACATTCATGTTTGCATTTACTGTGTTTACATTAAATATACATACATTATTGTTTACATTCATGCTTACATTATTGTTTACATTCATGTTTGCATTTACTGTGTTTACATTAAATATACATACATTATTGTTTACATTCATGCTTACATTATTGTTTACATTCATGCTTACATTATTGTTTACATTCATGCTTACATTATTGTTTACATTCATGTTTGCATTTACTGTGTTTACATTAAATATACATACATTATTGTTTACATTCATGCTTACATTATTGTTTACATTCATGTTTGCATTTACTGTGTTTACATTAAATATACATACATTATTGTTTACATTCATGCTTACATTATTGTTTACATTCATGCTTACATTATTGTTTACATTCATGCTTACATTATTGTTTACATTCATGCTTACATTATTGTTTACATTCATGTTTGCATTTACTGTGTTTACATTAAATATACATACATTATTGTTTACATTCATGCTTACATTATTGTTTACATTCATGTTTGCATTTACTGTGTTTACATTAAATATACATACATTATTGTTTACATTCATGCTTACATTATTGTTTACATTCATGTTTGCATTTACTGTGTTTACATTAAATATACATACATTATTGTTTACATTCATGCTTACATTATTGTTTACATTCATGCTTACATTATTGTTTACATTCATGCTTACATTATTGTTTACATTCATGCTTACATTATTGTTTACATTCATGTTTGCATTTACTGTGTTTACATTAAATATACATACATTATTGTTTACATTCATGCTTACATTATTGTTTACATTCATGTTTGCATTTACTGTGTTTACATTAAATATACATACATTATTGTTTACATTCATGCTTACATTATTGTTTACATTCATGTTTGCATTTACTGTGTTTACATTAAATATACATACATTATTGTTTACATTCATGCTTACATTATTGTTTACATTCATGCTTACATTATTGTTTACATTCATGCTTACATTATTGTGTTTACATTCATGTTTGCATTTACTGTGTTTACATTAAATATACATACATTATTGTTTACATTCATGCTTACATTATTGTTTACATTCATGCTTACATTATTGTTTACATTCATGTTTGCATTTACTGTGTTTACATTAAATATACATACATTATTGTTTACATTCATGCTTACATTATTGTTTACATTCATGCTTACATTATTGTTTACATTACACATTCATGCTTACATTATTGTTTACATTCATGTTTGCATTTACTGTGTTTACATTAAATATACATACATTATTGTTTACATTCATGCTTACATTATTGTTTACATTCATGCTTACATTATTGTTTACATTCATGTTTGCATTTACTGTGTTTACATTAAATATACATACATTATTGTTTACATTCATGCTTACATTATTGTTTACATTCATGCTTACATTATTGTTTACATTCATGCTTACATTATTGTTTACATTCATGCTTACATTATTGTTTACATTCATGTTTGCATTTACTGTGTTTACATTAAATATACATACATTATTGTTTACATTCATGCTTACATTATTGTTTACATTCATGTTTGCATTTACTGTGTTTACATTAAATATACATACATTATTGTTTACATTCATGCTTACATTATTGTTTACATTCATGCTTACATTATTGTTTACATTCATGCTTACATTATTGTTTACATTCATGCTTACATTATTGTTTACATTCATGTTTGCATTTACTGTGTTTACATTAAATATACATACATTATTGTTTACATTCATGCTTACATTATTGTTTACATTCATGCTTACATTATTGTTTACATTCATGTTTGCATTTACTGTGTTTACATTAAATATACATACATTATTGTTTACATTCATGCTTACATTATTGTTTACATTCATGCTTACATTATTGTTTACATTCATGTTTGCATTTACTGTGTTTACATTAAATATACATACATTATTGTTTACATTCATGTTTGCATTTACTGTGTTTACATTAAATATACATACATTATTGTTTACATTCATGCTTACATTATTGTTTACATTCATGTTTGCATTTACTGTGTTTACATTAAATATACATACATTATTGTTTACATTCATGCTTACATTATTGTTTACATTCATGCTTACATTATTGTTTACATTCATGTTTGCATTTACTGTGTTTACATTAAATATACATACATTATTGTTTACATTCATGCTTACATTATTGTTTACATTCATGTTTGCATTTACTGTGTTTACATTAAATATACATACATTATTGTTTACATTCATGCTTACATTATTGTTTACATTCATGCTTACTTACATTATTGTTTACATTCATGTTTGCATTTACTGTGTTTACATTAAATATACATACATTATTGTTTACATTCATGCTTACATTATTGTTTACATTCATGCTTACATTATTGTTTACATTCATGTTTACATTATTGTTTACATTCATGTTTGCATTTACTGTGTTTACATTAAATATACATACATTATTGTTTACATTCATGCTTACATTATTGTTTACATTCATGCTTACATTATTGTTTACATTCATGCTTACATTATTGTTTACATTCATGCTTACATTATTGTTTACATTCATGCTTACATTATTGTTTACATTCATGTTTGCATTTACTGTGTTTACATTAAATATACATACATTATTGTTTACATTCATGCTTACATTATTGTTTACATTCATGCTTACATTATTGTTTACATTCATGTTTGCATTTACTGTGTTTACATTAAATATACATACATTATTGTTTACATTCATGCTTACATTATTGTTTACATTCATGTTTGCATTTACTGTGTTTACATTAAATATACATACATTATTGTTTACATTCATGCTTACATTATTGTTTACATTCATGTTTGCATTTACTGTGTTTACATTAAATATACATACATTATTGTTTACATTCATGCTTACATTATTGTTTACATTCATGTTTGCATTTACTGTGTTTACATTAAATATACATACATTATTGTTTACATTCATGCTTACATTATTGTTTACATTCATGCTTACATTATTGTTTACATTCATGCTTACATTATTGTTTACATTCATGCTTACATTATTGTTTACATTCATGTTTGCATTTACTGTGTTTACATTAAATATACATACATTATTGTTTACATTCATGCTTACATTATTGTTTACATTCATGTTTGCATTTACTGTGTTTACATTAAATATACATACATTATTGTTTACATTCATGCTTACATTATTGTTTACATTCATGTTTGCATTTACTGTGTTTACATTAAATATACATACATTATTGTTTACATTCATGCTTACATTATTGTTTACATTCATGTTTGCATTTACTGTGTTTACATTAAATATACATACATTATTGTTTACATTCATGCTTACATTATTGTTTACATTCATGTTTGCATTTACTGTGTTTACATTAAATATACATACATTATTGTTTACATTCATGCTTACATTATTGTTTACATTCATGCTTACATTATTGTTTACATTCATGCTTACATTATTGTTTACATTCATGTTTGCATTTACTGTGTTTACATTAAATATACATACATTATTGTTTACATTCATGCTTACATTATTGTTTACATTCATGCTTACATTATTGTTTACATTCATGTTTGCATTTACTGTGTTTACATTAAATATACATACATTATTGTTTACATTCATGCTTACATTATTGTTTACATTACATTATTGTTTACATTCATGTTTGCATTTACTGTGTTTACATTAAATATACATACATTATTGTTTACATTCATGCTTACATTATTGTTTACATTCATGTTTGCATTTACTGTGTTTACATTAAATATACATACATTATTGTTTACATTCATGCTTACATTATTGTTTACATTCATGCTTACATTATTGTTTACATTCATGTTTGCATTTACTGTGTTTACATTAAATATACATACATTATTGTTTACATTCATGTTTGCATTTACTGTGTTTACATTAAATATACATACATTATTGTTTACATTCATGCTTACATTATTGTTTACATTCATGCTTACATTATTGTTTACATTCATGCTTACATTATTGTTTACATTCATGCTTACATTATTGTTTACATTCATGCTTACATTATTGTTTACATTCATGTTTGCATTTACTGTGTTTACATTAAATATACATACATTATTGTTTACATTCATGCTTACATTATTGTTTACATTCATGCTTACATTATTGTTTACATTATTGTTTACATTCATGTTTGCATTTACTGTGTTTACATTAAATATACATACATTATTGTTTACATTCATGCTTACATTATTGTTTACATTCATGTTTGCATTTACTGTGTTTACATTAAATATACATACATTATTGTTTACATTCATGCTTACATTATTGTTTACATTCATGTTTGCATTTACTGTGTTTACATTAAATATACATACATTATTGTTTACATTCATGCTTACATTATTGTTTACATTCATGTTTGCATTTACTGTGTTTACATTAAATATACATACATTATTGTTTACATTCATGCTTACATTATTGTTTACATTCATGCTTACATTATTGTTTACATTCATGCTTACATTATTGTTTACATTCATGCTTACATTATTATTGTTTACATTCATGTTTGCATTTACTGTGTTTACATTAAATATACATACATTATTGTTTACATTCATGCTTACATTATTGTTTACATTCATGTTTGCATTTACTGTGTTTACATTAAATATACATACATTATTGTTTACATTCATGCTTACATTATTGTTTACATTCATGTTTGCATTTACTGTGTTTACATTAAATATACATACATTATTGTTTACATTCATGCTTACATTATTGTTTACATTCATGTTTGCATTTACTGTGTTTACATTAAATATACATACATTATTGTTTACATTCATGCTTACATTATTGTTTACATTCATGTTTGCATTTACTGTGTTTACATTAAATATACATACATTATTGTTTACATTCATGCTTACATTATTGTTTACATTCATGCTTACATTATTGTTTACATTCATGCTTACATTATTGTTTACATTCATGTTTGCATTTACTGTGTTTACATTAAATATACATACATTATTGTTTACATTCATGCTTACATTATTGTTTACATTCATGTTTGCATTTACTGTGTTTACATTAAATATACATACATTATTGTTTACATTCATGCTTACATTATTGTTTACATTCATGCTTACATTATTGTTTACATTCATGTTTGCATTTACTGTGTTTACATTAAATATACATACATTATTGTTTACATTCATGCTTACATTATTGTTTACATTCATGTTTGCATTTACTGTGTTTACATTAAATATACATACATTATTGTTTACATTCATGCTTACATTATTGTTTACATTCATGCTTACATTATTGTTTACATTCATGTTTGCATTTACTGTGTTTACATTAAATATACATACATTATTGTTTACATTCATGCTTACATTATTGTTTACATTCATGCTTACATTATTGTTTACATTCATGCTTACATTATTGTTTACATTCATGTTTACATTATTGTTTACATTCATGCTTACATTATTGTTTACATTCATGCTTACATTATTGTTTACATTCATGTTTGCATTTACTGTGTTTACATTAAATATACATACATTATTGTTTACATTCATGCTTACATTATTGTTTACATTCATGTTTGCATTTACTGTGTTTACATTAAATATACATACATTATTGTTTACATTCATGCTTACATTATTGTTTACATTCATGCTTACATTATTGTTTACATTCATGTTTGCATTTACTGTGTTTACATTAAATATACATACATTATTGTTTACATTCATGCTTACATTATTGTTTACATTCATGTTTGCATTTACTGTGTTTACATTAAATATACATACATTATTGTTTACATTCATGCTTACATTATTGTTTACATTCATGTTTGCATTTACTGTGTTTACATTAAATATACATACATTATTGTTTACATTCATGCTTACATTATTGTTTACATTCATGCTTACATTATTGTTTACATTCATGTTTGCATTTACTGTGTTTACATTAAATATACATACATTATTGTTTACATTCATGCTTACATTATTGTTTACATTCATGCTTACATTATTGTTTACATTCATGCTTACATTATTGTTTACATTCATGTTTGCATTTACTGTGTTTACATTAAATATACATACATTATTGTTTACATTCATGCTTACATTATTGTTTACATTCATGTTTGCATTTACTGTGTTTACATTAAATATACATACATTATTGTTTACATTCATGCTTACATTATTGTTTACATTCATGCTTACATTATTGTTTACATTCATGTTTGCATTTACTGTGTTTACATTAAATATACATACATTATTGTTTACATTCATGCTTACATTATTGTTTACATTCATGCTTACATTATTGTTTACATTCATGCTTACATTATTGTTTACATTCATGCTTACATTATTGTTTACATTCATGCTTACATTATTGTTTACATTCATGTTTGCATTTACTGTGTTTACATTAAATATACATACATTATTGTTTACATTCATGCTTACATTATTGTTTACATTCATGTTTGCATTTACTGTGTTTACATTAAATATACATACATTATTGTTTACATTCATGCTTACATTATTGTTTACATTCATGTTTGCATTTACTGTGTTTACATTAAATATACATACATTATTGTTTACATTCATGCTTACATTATTGTTTACATTCATGCTTACATTATTGTTTACATTCATGCTTACATTATTGTTTACATTCATGTTTGCATTTACTGTGTTTACATTAAATATACATACATTATTGTTTACATTCATGCTTACATTATTGTTTACATTCATGCTTACATTATTGTTTACATTCATGTTTGCATTTACTGTGTTTACATTAAATATACATACATTATTGTTTACATTCATGCTTACATTATTGTTTACATTCATGCTTACATTATTGTTTACATTCATGTTTGCATTTACTGTGTTTACATTAAATATACATACATTATTGTTTACATTCATGTTTGCATTTACTGTGTTTACATTAAATATACATACATTATTGTTTACATTCATGCTTACATTATTGTTTACATTCATGTTTGCATTTACTGTGTTTACATTAAATATACATACATTATTGTTTACATTCATGCTTACATTATTGTTTACATTCATGGGTTGTTTACATTCATACATTATTGTTTACATTCATGCTTACATTATTGTTTACATTCATGCTTACATTATTGTTTACATTCATGTTTGCATTTACTGTGTTTACATTAAATATACATACATTATTGTTTACATTCATGCTTACATTATTGTTTACATTCATGTTTGCATTTACTGTGTTTACATTAAATATACATACATTATTGTTTACATTCATGCTTACATTATTGTTTACATTCATGTTTGCATTTACTGTGTTTACATTAAATATACATACATTATTGTTTACATTCATGCTTACATTATTGTTTACATTCATGCTTACATTATTGTTTACATTCATGCTTACATTATTGTTTACATTCATGCTTACATTATTGTTTACATTCATGCTTACATTATTGTTTACATTCATGTTTGCATTTACTGTGTTTACATTAAATATACATACATTATTGTTTACATTCATGCTTACATTATTGTTTACATTCATGCTTACATTATTGTTTACATTCATGTTTGCATTTACTGTGTTTACATTAAATATACATACATTATTGTTTACATTCATGCTTACATTATTGTTTACATTCATGTTTGCATTTACTGTGTTTACATTAAATATACATACATTATTGTTTACATTCATGCTTACATTATTGTTTACATTCATGCTTACATTATTGTTTACATTCATGTTTGCATTTACTGTGTTTACATTAAATATACATACATTATTGTTTACATTCATGCTTACATTATTGTTTACATTCATGCTTACATTATTGTTTACATTCATGCTTACATTATTGTTTACATTCATGTTTGCATTTACTGTGTTTACATTAAATATACATACATTATTGTTTACATTCATGCTTACATTATTGTTTACATTCATGCTTACATTATTGTTACATTCATGTTTGCATTTACTGTGTTTACATTAAATATACATACATTATTGTTTACATTCATGCTTACATTATTGTTTACATTCATGCTTACATTATTGTTTACATTCATGTTTGCATTTACTGTGTTTACATTAAATATATACATACATTATTGTTTACATTCATGCTTACATTATTGTTTACATTCATGTTTGCATTTACTGTGTTTACATTAAATATACATACATTATTGTTTACATTCATGCTTACATTATTGTTTACATTCATGCTTACATTATTGTTTACATTCATGTTTGCATTTACTGTGTTTACATTAAATATACATACATTATTGTTTACATTCATGCTTACATTATTGTTTACATTCATGTTTGCATTTACTGTGTTTACATTAAATATACATACATTATTGTTTACATTCATGCTTACATTATTGTTTACATTCATGTTTGCATTTACTGTGTTTACATTAAATATACATACATTATTGTTTACATTCATGCTTACATTATTGTTTACATTCATGCTTACATTATTGTTTACATTCATGTTTGCATTTACTGTGTTTACATTAAATATACATACATTATTGTTTACATTCATGCTTACATTATTGTTTACATTCATGTTTGCATTTACTGTGTTTACATTAAATATACATACATTATTGTTTACATTCATGCTTACATTATTGTTTACATTCATGCTTACATTATTGTTTACATTCATGTTTGCATTTACTGTGTTTACATTAAATATACATACATTATTGTTTACATTCATGCTTACATTATTGTTTACATTCATGCTTACATTATTGTTTACATTCATGCTTACATTATTGTTTACATTCATGTTTGCATTTACTGTGTTTACATTAAATATACATACATTATTGTTTACATTCATGCTTACATTATTGTTTACATTTGTTTACATTCATGTTTGCATTTACTGTGTTTACATTAAATATACATACATTATTGTTTACATTCATGCTTACATTATTGTTTACATTCATGCTTACATTATTGTTTACATTCATGTTTGCATTTACTGTGTTTACATTAAATATACATACATTATTGTTTACATTCATGCTTACATTATTGTTTACATTCATGCTTACATTATTGTTTACATTCATGTTTGCATTTACTGTGTTTACATTAAATATACATACATTATTGTTTACATTCATGCTTACATTATTGTTTACATTCATGTTTGCATTTACTGTGTTTACATTAAATATACATACATTATTGTTTACATTCATGCTTACATTATTGTTTACATTCATGTTTGCATTTACTGTGTTTACATTAAATATACATACATTATTGTTTACATTCATGCTTACATTATTGTTTACATTCATGCTTACATTATTGTTTACATTCATGTTTGCATTTACTGTGTTTACATTAAATATACATACATTATTGTTTACATTCATGCTTACATTATTGTTTACATTCATGTTTGCATTTACTGTGTTTACATTAAATATACATACATTATTGTTTACATTCATGCTTACATTATTGTTTACATTCATGTTTGCATTTACTGTGTTTACATTAAATATACATACATTATTGTTTACATTCATGCTTACATTATTGTTTACATTCATGTTTGCATTTACTGTGTTTACATTAAATATACATACATTATTGTTTACATTCATGCTTACATTATTGTTTACATTCATGCTTACATTATTGTTTACATTCATGTTTGCATTTACTGTGTTTACATTAAATATACATACATTATTGTTTACATTCATGCTTACATTATTGTTTACATTCATGTTTACATTACTGTGTTTACATTACATACATTATTGTTTACATTCATGCTTACATTATTGATTTACATTCATGCTTACATTATTGTTTACATTCATGTTTGCATTTACTGTGTTTACATTAAATATACATACATTATTGTTTACATTCATGCTTACATTATTGTTTACATTCATGTTTGCATTTACTGTGTTTACATTAAATATACATACATTATTGTTTACATTCATGCTTACATTATTGTTTACATTCATGCTTACATTATTGTTTACATTCATGTTTGCATTTACTGTGTTTACATTAAATATACATACATTATTGTTTACATTCATGCTTACATTATTGTTTACATTCATGTTTGCATTTACTGTGTTTACATTAAATATACATACATTATTGTTTACATTCATGCTTACATTATTGTTTACATTCATGCTTACATTATTGTTTACATTCATGTTTGCATTTACTGTGTTTACATTAAATATACATACATTATTGTTTACATTCATGCTTACATTATTGTTTACATTCATGCTTACATTATTGTTTACATTCATGCTTACATTATTGTTTACATTCATGTTTGCATTTACTGTGTTTACATTAAATATACATACATTATTGTTTACATTCATGCTTACATTATTGTTTACATTCATGTTTGCATTTACTGTGTTTACATTAAATATACATACATTATTGTTTACATTCATGCTTACATTATTGTTTACATTCATTGTACATGTTTGTGTTTACATTAAATATACATACATTATTGTTTACATTCATGCTTACATTATTGTTTACATTCATGCTTACATTATTGCATGCTTACATTATTGTTTACATTCATGTTTGCATTTACTGTGTTTACATTAAATATACATACATTATTGTTTACATTCATGCTTACATTATTGTTTACATTCATGCTTACATTATTGTTTACATTCATGTTTGCATTTACTGTGTTTACATTAAATATACATACATTATTGTTTACATTCATGCTTACATTATTGTTTACATTCATGCTTACATTATTGTTTACATTCATGTTTGCATTTACTGTGTTTACATTAAATATACATACATTATTGTTTACATTCATGCTTACATTATTGTTTACATTCATGTTTGCATTTACTGTGTTTACATTAAATATACATACATTATTGTTTACATTCATGCTTACATTATTGTTACATTCATGCTTACATTATTGTTTACATTCATGTTTGCATTTACTGTGTTTACATTAAATATACATACATTATTGTTTACATTCATGCTTACATTATTGTTTACATTCATGTTTACATTATTGTTTACATTCATGCTTACATTATTGTTTACATTCATGTTTGCATTTACTGTGTTTACATTAAATATACATACATTATTGTTTACATTCATGCTTACATTATTGTTTACATTCATGTTTGCATTTTACTGTGTTTACATTAAATATACATACATTATTGTTTACATTCATGCTTACATTATTGTTTACATTCATGTTTGCATTTACTGTGTTTACATTAAATATACATACATTATTGTTTACATTCATGCTTACATTATTGTTTACATTCATGCTTACATTATTGTTTACATTCATGTTTGCATTTACTGTGTTTACATTAAATATACATACATTATTGTTTACATTCATGCTTACATTATTGTTTACATTCATGTTTGCATTTACTGTGTTTACATTAAATATACATACATTATTGTTTACATTCATGCTTACATTATTGTTTACATTCATGTTTGCATTTACTGTGTTTACATTAAATATACATACATTATTGTTTACATTCATGCTTACATTATTGTTTACATTCATGCTTACATTATTGCTTTACATTCATGCTTACTTGTTTACATTCATGTTTGCATTTACTGTGTTTACATTAAATATACATACATTATTGTTTACATTCATGCTTACATTATTGTTTACATTCATGTTTGCATTTTACTGTGTTTACATTAAATATACATACATTATTGTTTACATTCATGCTTACATTATTGTTTACATTCATTACATTATTGTTTACATTCATGCTTACATTATTGTTTTACATTCATGTTTGCATTTACTGTGTTTACATTAAATATACATACATTATTGTTTACATTCATGCTTACATTATTGTTTACATGCTTACATGCTACATACATTATTGTTTACATTCATGCTTACATTATTGTTTACACATGTTGGCATTTACTGTGTTTACATTAAATATACATACATTATTGTTTACATTCATGCTTACATTATTGTTTACATTCATGTTGCATTTACTGTGTTTACATTAAATATACATACATTATTGTTTACATTCATGCTTACATTATTGTTTACATTCATGCTTACATTAAATATTATTGTTTTTGTTTACATTCATGTTTGCATTACTTGATACATCATGCTTACATTATTGTTTACATTCATGCTTACATTATTGTTTACATTCATGCTTACATTATTGTTTACATTCATGTTTGCATTTACTGTGTTTTACATTAAATATACATACATTATTGTTTACATTCATGCTTACATTATTGTTTACATTCATGCTTACATTATTGTTTACATTCATGTTTGCATTGACTGTGTTTACATTAAATATACATACATTATTGTTTACATTCATGCTTACATTATTGTTTACATTTTTACTTCATGCTTACATTATTGTTTACATTCATGCTTACATACATACATTATACATTCATGCTTACATTATTGTTTACATTCATGCTTACATTATTGTTTACATTCATGGCATCACATTGTTACATTCATGTTTGCATTTACTGTGTTTACATTAAAATATACATACATTATTGTTTACATTCATGCTTACATTATTGTTTACATTCATGTATTGTTTACATTCATGTTTGCATTTACTGTGTTACATTAAATATACATACATTATTGTTTACATTCATGCTTACATTATTGTTTACATTCATTACATTGTTTACATTCATATGTTTACATTCATGTTTGCATTGACTGTGTTTACATTAATATACATACATTATTGTTTACATTCATGCTTACATTATTGTTTACATTCATGCTTATTATTGTTTACATTCATGCTTACATTATGTGTTTACATTCATGCTTACATTATGTGTTACACAATTACCATCATGCTTACATTATTGTTTACATTCATGCTTACATTATTGTTTACATTCATGCTTACATTATTGTTTACACATTACATTAATTCATGTTTGCATTTACTGTTTTTACATTAAATATACATACAGTATTGTTTACATTCATGCTTACATTATTGTTTACATTCATGTTTGCATTTACTGTGTTTACATTAAATATACATACATTATTGTTTACATTCATGCTTACATTTATTGTTTACATTCATTTACATTATTGTTTACATTCATGCTTACATTATGTTTTACATTCATGTTTGCAATTTACTGTGTTTACATTAAAATGCTTACATTTATTTGTTTACATTCATGCTTACATTATTGTTTACATTCATGTTGCATTTACTGTGTTACATTTAAAAAATATACATACACTTATTGTTTACATTCAATGCTTACATTTATTGTTTACATTCATGTTCTTTACATTCATTCGGCTTGCTTACTGTGTTTATTAAATATATTCATACATTATTGTACATTCATGCTTACATTATTGTTTTTACATTCATGCTTACATTATTACCATTTCAATTATGTTTACATTAATATATTACATTATTGTTTACATTCATGTTTGCATTTACTGTGTTTACATTAAATATACATACATTATTGTTTACATTCATGCAGGTTGTTTACATTATTGTTATTACATTACAATTACATTATTGTTTATTCCCATGCTTACATTATTGTTTACTGTGTTTTACATTACATACTGTTTTCATGCTTTACATTATTGTTTACATTAACATTATTATTTTTTTTACATTATTGTTTACATTCATGCTTACATTATTGTTTACATTCATGTTTGCATTACTGTGTTTACATTAAATAACATACATTATTGTTTACATTCATGCTTACTTATTGTTTACATTCATGCTAGTTTACATTAAATATACATACATATTAGTTTAACATTCATGGGCTTATTATTATGTTTACATTCATGTTTGCATTTACTTGTGTTTACATTAAATATACATACATTATTGTTTAACATTCATGCTTACATTATTGTTTACATTCATGCTTACATTATTTACATTTCATGTTTTACATTATTGTTTACATTCATTGTTTGCATTTACTGTGTTTACATTAAATATACATACATTATTGTTTAACATTTACATGCTTCATTTATTGTTTTACATAAATTACAATGTTCATTACATCATTTGTTCGCTTACATGTTTAAATTCAATGTTTTGCATTTACTTGTGTTTACATTAAATTATAGTTTTGCATTTACATTTATTGTTTACATTCATGCTTACATTATTGTTTACATTCATGCTTTCACGTTTTCTCCGCTTTCATTTAGTTGTTTACATTCATGTTTGCATTTACTGTGTTTTACATTAAATATACATACATTTTATTGTTTAGCATTCATGCTTACATTAGGCTGTTTACATTCATGTGCTTTTACATTTACTGCATTATTGTTTACATATCATACATTGTTTACATTTTCAATGCATTTTGCTTACATTACATTATTGCTTACATTGTTTATTGCTTTTCTTCAGCTCGCTAGCTTAACATGTTTGGCATTCACATATTACCTTATTGTTTACATTCATGCTTTCATTATTTTTGCATTATTACATTCGTTAAGCATTGTTTATTCATATACATATTGTGTTTATTGTTTTTTAGCATGTTTGCATCCTGTGTTTACATATCAGTGTGTTTGCATTTACTGTGTTTATATTAAAATAAATATACATTATGTTTGACATTCATGCTTACATTATTTGTTTACATTCAATGTATTTTTTACATTATGTTTACATTAAATTCATGCTTACAATTATTATTAGTTTACTGTTTACATTTTTTACATGCTTATTTTTTTTTACATTCATGCGGCTGCTAATAGCACATATATTATTGTTTACATTATTGTATATGCTTACATTCATTTGCTTACAACATTATTGTTTAGCACAATTACATTCATTTATTGTTTACAATTGCATCATTACCATTATTTTGTTTACATTCATGCTTTGCATTTACTGTGTTTACATTTAAATTATACATACATTATTGTTTACATTCATGCTTACATTTATTTTTGCATCATGCTTACATTATATGTTTTACATTCATGCTTACATTATTGTGGGGCAGTCATTCATGTTTGCATTCACTTATGTGTTTACATTAATGCTTTACATATTGTTTAGGCACTTATCATTTATTGCTTACATTCATGCTTACATTTATTGTTTTACATTCATGCGTTTGTTTACTGTGTTTACATTAAATATACATACATTGTTGTTTACATTCATGCTTACATTATTGTTTACATTCATGTTTGCATTTGCAATTACTGTGTTTACATTAAATATACATACATTATTGTTAAAATTGCACATTATTTTGTTTACAGTTATGTTTGCGCTTACTGTGTGTTTACATTAAACTCGTTTACAGTGCTTACATTAATTGTTAATTCATACTTACATTACTTGACATGGCTTCATGTTTGCGTTTATTGCTGTTGTGTTACATTCATATACTCATTACATACATTATTGTTTACATTAACTATACATTCATGTCTTATGTTACATTCATGGACTTTTGCATTTACTGTGTTTACATTAAATATAATACATTATTGCTTAATCATTTTGTTTACATCAATCATTACGTGTCTTACAGTTATTACATTCATGCTTATTATTGTTTACATTATGTTTTAACATTCATGTTTAACATTAAATATATGCATTCATACATTTTGTTTTTACATGTTGACAGATATTTACTGTGTATTTTTGCTTACATATTTTGTTTACCAATGCGTGCTTACATTATTTACATCATGCTTTTCTACATTCATTTACATTTATGTTTGCATTTACTTGCAGTGTATGTGTGTTTTACTATTTGCTTAGCATATTGTTTTTCATGTGTTGGCTTAATTACATTATTGTTTTACATTCATGCTTACATTATTGTTTAGCATTCATGTCTTATCAAGTTTACATTTAACCTGCTTATTTGACTAGTGTTGTCTATATGCTCTCAATTATTGTTACCATTATTGTTTTACATTCATGCTTAGCATTGTTTACATTCATGCTTACATTATTGTTTGCATCTATTAACTGTGTAAATATATCATCATTATTGGTGTCTTTAGATTCATGCTACATTATTGTTTTACATTATTGTTTACATTCATGCTTACATTATATTTTGCCATTTACTCTGTTTACATTAAAATATGTTTACCATACATTATTCAGTGTTTACCTTCATTATTTGCCATTGTCATTTACTGTGTTTTACATAAAAAATATAGTGTCCTTTGATCATAGACTATTAGTGTTTACATTTAACATATGCTTACATTATTGTTTACATTCATGCATTTTTGTTTACATTTAACTCTGGTTGTTTGTTTACATAGTAGTGTTTACATTCATGTTTACATTTACTTGTTTATGAAATTACATTATAATATACATCTATTGTTCACATTCATGCTTACATGATTGTTTTAACATTCATGTTTGGCATTTTACATTGGTTTAACATGTAAAATACATAGTTGTGTTTCATATGTCACATTCCATGCTTACATATATTGTTTAACATTCATGTCGCTTTTGTTCTTGTACTGTGTTGCAATTTTACATTATCATTAGCATTATGTTTAATTCATGGCTTACCATATATGGCGAGTGGTTTACATTCATTGAACATTACATTATTGTTTACTATTCATTGCTTACAGTTATCGCATTGTTTACATTCATGTTTACATTATTGTTTACAGCTTACATTGTGGGCTTATAGTATACATTATTGTTTACATCCACATTACAGTTTGCATTTTACTGTGTTTACATTAAATATACATAATTTATTGTTTACATTCATGCTTACGATATTGTTTTCACATGATCATGTTTTTGCATTTACTGTGTTTACATTAATATACATAGCATTATTGTTTACATTCATGCTTACAATTATTGCTGTTTACATTCAAATGTTTGCATTTACTGTGTTTACATTAAAATCATAACGTGTTTACATTCATAGCTTACATTATTATGTGTGAATTGCTCTTTACACATGTTTTGTGCATTGAATTTAATTTTGTTTACAATATAGCTTACATTTTCGTTTGCTGTTCCATGTTTAGCATGCATGTTGATTACTGGTGTTCACATTGAAATACATTCTTGCTTATATATTCGAGTGCCGTTACAGCTTCGAATCATATCGTCGTTCACATCATTGGGACTCTGCTAACATTGCGATTGTATTACATTATTCTTTATATACTGTGTTCACATCCTTAAAGACATATATTATTGTGACATTCCATTATTGTTTACAGTCATGCTTGATGTACGTGTTATGCTGTATAACATTCATGTTTTACATTACCAGCTTAATTTGTTTGCTCATTCAATAGATTAAATATACATAACATGCTATTGTTTACATTCGCTTACAGCTTATTGTTTATTCATCATTTTTTGTGCTTACATATATTTACCATACATTAGTGTTTTACATCCCAGCATGATTGTTTAACACATGCCCTTAGTTGTTCTTACATTCATGTTGCACTTGCATTTGATCTGGTGTTTACATTAAATTAGACATACAGTTCATACATTTATTTTGTTTGTTTATACATTACAGTATTGTTTTACATTCATGGGGTACTATAGTGTGGTACATTCGTGCTTACAATAGTTTCATGCTTACATTATTGTTTACACTTCATGTTTGGCATTTATTCCATGTGTTTACAATTATATACATACCATTAGTTGTCTTTACGATTCATCAGCTAGCATCCCACCTATTTGTTTTACTCCACAGTGTTGCTGCATTAATTGTGTTTACATTCACATACTTATTGTTTACATTCATGCTTACATTATTCTCATTCATGCTTACATTATTGTTTACATTCAGTTGCTTACATTATTGTGTTTACTCATTCTCATCTTGCTTACTGTGTTTACATCATGCTTTGCCATATTTGTAATCATTGCATCATTATTGTTTTACATTCATGCTTACATTATTGTTTACATTCATTTTGCATTTTACTGTGTTTACATTATTTTGCAATTACTATCATTAAGGATTGGTTTACAGTTATCATGCTTACATTAGTTTTGCATTTATGTGTTTCAATGCTACCATACGATTTAGTTGTTATACATTCATGGCTTAATTATTGTGTTTACATTCATGCTTGCATTACTTTTGTTTTATATTCATCGCTTATAGTGTGTTACTTATTGGTTTCATCTGTATTGCATACCATTTACTGTGTTTAGCATTACAATATACATGTATGTTGGCATCTATTGCTTAAACGGTATTCATTGGTTTGCATTTACTGTTACATAGTGTTTACATTAAATTATATGCATTACATTATTGTTTAACATTCATGCTTAGCATTATTGGTTTACATTATCTACTTGCATGTTTGCATTACATTTACTGTGTTTACATTAGCAGAATATTATATATACATTTATTGTGTTTACATTTCGGTTATTGCTTACAATTATTGTTTTACATTCATGCTTACATTATTGTTTTACATTCATGCCTTACATTATTTCAGCGTGTTTTTAGAAACATTCAGTTTACGGTTTTCATTAACTTGCTGTTTTACATTAAACTATTAGGGGTTTACATTCATGTCGTTACATTATTAGCTTTACCATTCATCATGCCGTGTGTTAGTTACATCTAATTGTTCTAACATTCATATGTTTGCATTCCTACTGTGTTTAACATTAAATATACATACATTATTGTTTACATTCCTGTTCAATCACATTCCTGCTTGTTTCGTTTAAATTCACACTACAGTTGCAGTGTCTTGCATTTACTGTGTCTTAATGTTCATGTTTTGTGGCACTTTGGTGTTTAACTCATTAAAATATACAATTACAATTTAGATGTGTGTTTTACTCATAGTCATGCATTCTCCTTATGTTGTTCTACCTTTCATTGCTTAACATCTAGATGTTCATGTGCGTTATGAGCGTTGCTGTTTACATTACATATACATAGCGTTTCTCTCGTATTACATTCATGTCTCTTAGTCACTTTTTATCGTGCTTGGTTATTACACATATATGTTGACCACTGTCTGCTCTATAATCATGAACGTGATATTTTGTATTTCATGTTCCCTGCTTACGTTCATCTCGATATAGCGTCACTGCTTAGCGATTATCTGATTTTCGTTCTCTTACCTTATTTGTATTACATTTCTGCTTAGGTTATTGTTTTAATCTCAGGCGTCTGGAATACTTTCGATGTTTCGCACTGGCAGTGCTGCGTGCTCTTATTTGCTTTTTGGTTCTTTATTATTTTTTTGTTATGCATTAATATACCGTACATTATTTCTTTCGTGTTCATGTTCATGTGGTCGCCTACGAGTTCCATTCGTTCTTCATTCAGATGTGTTATTAGCATGTTTACTGCATGTTTTCATTAAAACATATACATACTTTGTGTTTAGCATTCATGGTCTGTGATTATTGTCTTTCATTCGACTGTCTCCTCCGAATCTATATGATTTCACTATTCAATGATTTGTGCATCGATGGCGCCTTGTCGTTATTACATGTGATACGATTTTTACATACAATTAAGCTGATAGTTACATCTACCATCGGCTCTTCACACTTATATGTCTATTCCATTCATTGTGTGCTAGTGTCTGGTGTCTCGATACATTTAGGGAGATTAGGTGAGCGCTTATATCAGTAGCATCCTTGTTTACCCTTCATCGCTCGTCTCAGCTATTATTCGCTTTGTACCATTCTAGATTGTTATACAATCTTATGGTGTTTACATTATGTTTGCCATTTTGACGCGCTGTTCTACGCATCTAAAGGTATACATAACATTATTCGTTTACTCCTGCTTACATTATGTTTACCATTTCTGCTTACATTATTGGTTTAATTCATGCTTCAGTTTTTGTGATTATAGACTTCATGCCTCTTTGTACATATTACCTTTTACATATTCATGTCTGGTTACCTCTAGTGTTCTCATTCATGCTTACATTTTGGTGTATATCAATTCATGCTCTGCGTATGGCTATGTGAGGTTTGTTTGTTAACTTCAGTTCTGCTGTAGCTGTGTTTACATTAAATCGACTCATACAAAGTAGATCTCTTCGTTTGGTGATACATTAAGTATTCAATGTGACGTGGTGACACTCTAGTTGTGGTATTCCTGTCGTCATTACATTAATATATAGGCGTGTTCATCATTTTTGTTTGTGGTTTACATTCATGCTTACATTTATTGTTTACATTCATGCTTCATTATGGTTACATTCATTGTGTATAGTTGATTTACCTGTGTTTACATTAAATAATACAATACATTATCTGTTATTACATTCAATGGTGTGCGAAGTTTACTTGTGTCTCTTTTAGCAGTTAAATATATACATATCAGTGTATGTGTTTTTATTTCATGCTTGACATTATTATTTAATTCATGTCCATTAATTAGTTTTTACATTGCATGTGTTGCATTTTAACTGTTGGATTTATACGATGGTAAACTATTACATAATATTATTTGTTTTCTATTCATGGGTGTACATTATTGTTTACATATCATGCTTGCAATTTGATTTGGTGTTAATCATTCATTCTTACATTTTGTTAGCATTCACTATAGCTTACATTATTGTATTTACGGTGTCTTTGTCTTTCGATTATTGGTTTACGTAATGTCTTACATTATTGAGTTGACAGTTGTATAATGTTTGCATCTACCTAATGTAGTATTGCGATCTATATAGATTAGTAGGCACATTGCAATTCGGTTATTGTTACATTCATGCTTACATTATTGTTAACACATTCACTATAGGGTGGTTGGTAGCATTGCAATTATGTACATTACTGTTACTTTATTACTTACATTATTCGTCTTAACATTACTTGTTTGACAGTTTAAACTGTGTCTCTATCTCGATTGTAATAATAGTACATTATCGATGGTATGGTTGTTTACATTCAAGACTTACATTTTGTCCATTAACATTCTATGGGTCCTCTACTTTGATTTTGTTTGTACAGTTCATGCTTACATTATTGTTTACATCCTGGTTTACATTATTGCGTTTACATTTGCATTGGTGCTGAGCATATTACTCGTGTTTACTATTAATAATACATAATATATGGATTGGTGTTTTGCTTTCAGTGGCTTTGTATCAGTCATGTTGGACATTCAGTGCTTGCTTACTGTGTTCATGCAATTTAATAGTATGCATAAACATTTTATTGTTTACATTCATACTCATACTAAGTTAGTTGTCTACATTCATGTCATTGCATGTCTGTGTGTTTTTACATTAGAATAGTAGATTACATTCATTGGTCGTGAGGCATTCATTGCTTACATTATTGTTTACTGTCATAGCTGGTAATTTGATTGTTGTTACGTTCATTATAGCTTACATTATTGTATACTTCATGCTTACATTATTATTTTACATTCATGCTTACATTCATGTTTGCATTGACTGTTTTTTTACATTAATATAACATACACTTGATTTAGAATTTTACAGTGTGTCTTGTTGGCCTTAGAGTTATTCGTCATTAGATTATGCTTTAATTGGTTTGTCTTACATTCAATGCTCTTACATTCATGTTTTCGCATATATACTATGTGGTTGTTCACTATTAATATGTTGCGCTATACGACATTATCGTTTTACTGCATTGGGTCTACATATATGTTTATACATTCATAGCTTACTTCTTGTTTACACCTCACTCTGTTTACATAAGTTGCAGATTTTCTGCATCTCTACTGTGTGTTTTACTAGGGTTAAATATAAAACTTATTGTTTACGTCTCCATTTGAAGCTTACATTTATGTTTTTACGAGTTAAATTATACATTAAGGAGCAGTATTGTTACATTCAATTGCTTTTCATTATTGTTTACATTCATGTTGCAATTACTGTGTTTACATTAATCACTAATCATACTAATTAGTGGTTTTTATTTCATGTTTTGGGCGTGCAATACATTTGGATTTTTGGTACATTAAAATATACTATACAGTCACTATTGTTTACATTCATTGCGGTTGATCATTATCCTTGTTTTGTCTGTGCGATGTTGTGCATTTACTGTTGTGATTGTGTATAAAACATACTAATGTAATTGTTAACAGTGTCATGTTCGTTATCATGTGTGATTGAATCATTCATGCGATTACATTATTGTTTACAATTCATGCTTTACATGTACTCGTGGTTTGCTATATTACTGTGATTTACATTAAATTACATATCAATTTATTGGGTGTTACCTATTTCCAGTCTTGTACAGTGTATTGTTTCATTCATGCTTAAGATATTGTTTACATTATTGTTTTACATTCATAGTTTGCATTTACTAGTTGACATTAAATAGTACATACATTACTTGTTTTATGTTTAATTGCTTACATTTTACTGTTGTTTTGATATTAAATATACATACATTCTTTTTACATTCATGCTCTATTATGTTTACCCTTCATGTTAATAATTTTGTTTACATCATGGGAGTAATTCATGCTCTACATTTTGTTCCACTTCTATGTATGCTTCATTATTGTTTACATTGCAGGTTTTGCATTGACTGTGTTCATTAAATATACATAATGTATTGTGTTAGAAGTGTGCATACGTGCTTCCGTATTGTGTTATCATTACATGTTTACAATCTGTTTGTATTATACTGTGGTTTACATTAAAATCATACATACATTATTGTGTTAAACATTATATGACTTACATTATTGTTTACATTACATGTTTGCAATTTAGCTGGTTGTTTAATTAAATATACATACATTATTGTTTACTCATTCCATTGCTTACATTAGTGTTTTACATCACTTGGATTTGCATTTACTTAGGTTTTACATTAAATATACATACATTAGTCGTATTACATCGATTGCTTACATTTAGTATTGGGTTTACATTCATAAAAGCTTGGAAACATGTACTGTGTTTTACATTAATAATACATAATTATTGTTTACATCCAGTGCTTACATTATTGTTTACATTCATATAGCTTTACGATGTATTGCTTCTACTATTCTTGGCTTACATTATTTTTTTGTATACATTCTTGCTTTAATGTGGCTATACATCCATTGCATTTGATACATGTATTCATAATGTTATGCATTTACTAGTGTTTATACATTAAATATACATACATTATTGTTTACATTTCATAGTTGAGCAGTTTTGTTTACATTCACTGTTTGCATTTACTGTGTTTACATAAATACATATATTATTAGTTTACGATTCATGCTTACATTATTGTGTTACATTCATGTGTGTCAGTGCATTTAAATATACATAGCATTACTGTTTTCATTTCATGCTTTCCATTATTGTTTACATTCATAGTTTGCATTTACTGTGTTTTACATAAATATGCATCATCTAACGTTTACATCATGCTTTACATATTGTTTATTCATGTTTGCATTTACTGTGTTTACATTAAATATACATACATTAATGTTTACATTCATGCTTACATTATTGGTTTACATTCGATGTTACATTATATTTACATTCAGCTTATTTATTGTTAGAATTCATGTTTGCATTTACTGTGTTTACATTTAAATTCTACATTACATTTATTGGTTTACCATATCATTGCTTACATTATTTAGTTTACGATTGAATGGTTTTAGCATTACCTACTTGTTTGACATTAATATACAGTACATTATTGTTTACAGTTTCATATGGGCTTACATTATGGTGTTACAAGTTCAGTGCTTACATTATTGTTTGACATTCATTTCGGTTGCTTAACTGTGTGTTACAATTAAAATATACATACATATTACTGTTTACATTCATGCTTCACATTATTGTTTACATTCATGTTGCATTTACTGTGGTTTACTAATATACATACACCATAATTGTTATATAACATTCATGAGCTTACAGGTATTGTTTGACATTTCAATCACGCCCTCAGTTATTGTTTACATTCAATGTTTGGCATTTACTGTGTTTTACATATTATAAGTATAGCATACTTATTGTTTTCATTGGCGGCCTTAAAATATTGGTTACATTCATTGCTTATCATTATGTTTACAATTCGAGTTATGGCTTAACATTTTTGTTTACACATATTTAATGGGCTGTATATTATCTCGTTTTACATTTCATACTTACATTATTGTTTCTACATTCATATTTGCTTACATTTTTGTTTACGAGTGATTCATGCTTTTGCATTGTTTACTCATGTTTTGCATTTGCTGTGTTTTACATTAATATACGAGTTAAATCAATTATTTGTTTACTTCATGCTTACATTATCTGTTTATATCAATGTTTTGCATATACTTTTGTTTTAAATTAAATATACATACCAATTATGTTTACATTCATGCTCATTTATTGTTACATTCATAGCTTACTTATTGTTTACATTCATCATGACTAGGTAATCTTGTTTGTGTGAAAGATATCATGTTTTGCTCATTAGATGTGTGTTGTTATAACACTATATCATAATATCAAGTAGGCTTTCCATTGTTTTATGTTGATTCATAGGATTACATTATTGTTTACTTCCTTGTTGGCATTTACTTGTGTTGACGCTCCAAAATATACATATATGATTATTTGTGGTTATCATATTCAATGCTTACATTATTTGGGTTTTACATTACAATAGTTTACTCTCATATTTATGCGTTGGATCTTTGTGTTGTTATCTATTAAATATACATGAGCAGTATTGTTTAATTCAAATGTAACATTATTGTTTGAATTAGCGTTACTATCTATAGGGTCCTTGGCTTGTGGTAGCTTATACTCGTGAGTGTGATTGGTTGCAAATTTAATGTGTCGATTATACATGTTAATATTCATTACTAGTTTGGTTTACATTACATTTTTGATGGGCTTATCCCTTATTGAGTTTACATGTCATGTGCTACCATAGGGATCCTTGTTGGGTATGGTCATATGGCATATGGCTGTAACATTATTGTTTACATTCATGTTTGCATTTACTGTGTTTTCACACATAATTAAATATACAGGTGAGTCTATTGTTTTGTTTAGGATTGTCATCGCGTGAACTATTGTTGTTATATTAACATTCATTCTATATCATTTCGGCGTGCGTTTGCGATTTGTGAGCTCAGTAGTTTACATGAGAATTGACGTATATAATCTCATTAGTTATACAGGTTTACGTTGGGCGTTACATTATTGTTGTAACATTCTTGTATTAGATGTAATTATGTATTAATCATAGGTGTCATTGCTTACATTGTGTTTGAGTGTACTGTCTTACATTAAATGAGAGAGGTCGAAAGCAATCTCATTATTGGTTTTAACATTCATCTTACATTATGAGAAGCAAAGAGTTGTAGGTTACATGTGAAACTGATATCATACAGAATGTGTTTAGTTTACATTCATGCTTACATTTAACTGGTTTTCACATAAATATACACCTTAATAGGGTCCATGTGTATTTGGTGTTACATCACAGCTTACATTTTGATATTTGGGTTTAATATTCACTCATAGTTGTCAATTCTGAGCTGTGCTCGTTTTTTACGATGAAATATTAACGAGTACAGTCATTTGTTTAGTTACTCAGTGTCTATACATTTAAATTATCGGTCTGTTTTACTCAGTTAATATGACCAATATCATGAGTGCGTTTATCAATTCTTGCTAGGTTATTGATTATTACATTGCTGTTTTGCATTTACCCATAAGTGTATTTGAGCGTCACTTTAATATATATATCTGTGGCGATTATTGTTTTAGCATTGATGACTTACATTTAGTTTGTTTACATATCTATGCTTACTTATTGTTTACATTCATCGCTTACATTATTGTTTACATTCATGCTTAATTACTCTATAGTGTGGTTACTTCGTTATTGCTTACAAGCATTCGATGTTATATGTGTTTACGG
>JAJSRW010001459.1:0-37493 GCA_022414725.1 Microglena sp. YARC | reverse complement strand
GGTTGTGATAGATGTATGATTGGTTTAGCTATCGACTAAGCCTCCTCGTCTCGCAACCTGATGAGCGAGGTTACTGAAAAAGCTCCTCAACTATGACTATACAGCTGTTGTTTCCAATACCAGTTTAGGGTCTGTTAAGCGGCGTGTCAGTTTTCGTCATTTCCGGTGCATACGGTGTTTTGGGTCGGAAAGTGACAAAAGTCTTGAGGTCCGGTTGTAAGACCATCCGTCCCGGTTAGTTTTGGAACGGCCCCCCCCCCCCCCTACCTTCCCCCCCCCCCCCCGGGCACCGCCGTAGGAAAGAAAAATGTTAAGGGGCGGTTACATTGGTTGTTGAATTAGATCTGGTGACGTCACGAAGCTTGGCGCGCGCCTCAAATACAAATCACATACGGAATGCTTGGAGTCCTGCATCCTTTCTTTCTTCTTGGACATTCTCATCATCGACAGCAATTTCAACAAAGATGGAGGTTCGCAGCAGCAGGGACCGTTCCTGCCTCGCAAACAATATGGACTGATCAGCCTGAGGCAAGCCAGCAGCGGCAAAGAAGCGGAAATATAACGCTGAAATCAGCGTTAGATATTCGCGAGGAAGTGCTGCAGAGCGCATTTGCAGTGTGACCCATGTGATACTGACCTGGCCAGATGCAAAGCTGGTTAACTGGTGGAAATGTTTCCAACGCAGTTAAGGGTCCGGTTATGAGGGGAGTTCTATAACGCTCTCCAAAATACAATCCTTAACCGGACCTCCAACATGGTTGGAAACAGCTGTAAGGCGCCCTCGTCTAGCAACCTAATAGCTAATGACTAAAGGCTCCTCGACTATGACTAAAGGCTCCTCGTCTAGCAACTCTAATAGCTAATGACTAAGGCTCCCTCGTCTAGCAAACCTTAATAGCTATGACTAAGGCTCCCTCGAACTATATGACTACAGGCTCCTCGTCCTAGCAACCTAATTAGCTATAACAAGGCAGCCCAGCGCATCCACCAGCCAATTGCGCGGTTGGGGGAATCCATCATAGTCCCATTACTGGGACCCTTGTGGGGATGGGAAGCAGCCTAAATGTCCAGGCGGGCCCAAGGTCCACGCGCTGTTGACTGACAGACCTGTGGTCCACCTAGGCTAGGATGAGCAAGCAGATGAAAAAAGTCCGACATAGAAAGCTGTAAGCGCTGGCACCCTGGCTGCCCTTCGAGGGATTACTTGCTTCACCAAGAGGTTAACGCCCAGGATGATGGTGACGGGCTCATGAACTTCGCACAGCCAGTTTGAATGGGGGGGAATAGTATGGCCGGCCTGGTGGTGAAGACTGACAGCTTCACATTCTGGTCGGTCGATTAACTGGGGCAGCTCGTATGAGAGCCATCACATCGGTTTCTTTCCTGTGGTGGTGGTGGTGGTTTGTTGTGGTGAGTTGGTTGAGGCCTGGTTCAAATAACGGCAGCTTCGTAAGAGAGCCGATCACTCGAATTCCTTTCCTGTGGTGGTGGTTGTTGCGGTGGTATGAGTTGGTTGTGGTCGGCAATAACGGCGTTGTTAGAGAGCCATCAACTCGGTACCTTTCCTGTGGTTGTGGTTGTTGTGGTGGTTGAGTTGGTTGTGGTCCTACGGAATAACGGCAGTTGTTGCAGAGCCATCACTCCGGCACCTTTCCTGTGGTTGTGCGTTGTGTTTTGTGGTTTTTGTGTTTTTTTGTAAGGTATGGTGCTTATGTTTTTTTTGTGGTTTTTTGTGGGTGTTTTGTGTTTTTTTGGTGGTGTGTTGGTGTTGTTTGTGGTGGTGTTGTTTTTTTGTGTGGTTGTTGTGGTGTTGTTTACTGTGGTGTTTTTTCAGTGTTTTGTTTCATGTGGTGTTTTGTTGTTGTTTGGTGTGTCTGGTGTAGGGGGGGTGGTGCTGGTGGGGCGGGTCTTGTTGTGTGTTTGTGTGTGTGGTGTTGTAGATTGATAATGTTGTTAGTTCGTTTTGGTGCGTGGTGTTGTTTGTACGTTTGTTTGTGGTGTTTGTGTTTGTGTTGATCGTTTGTAGTTGCTGTCGTGCAGTGTTGGTGGGTGTTGTGGTGTTGTGTTGGGTAGTTGAGGTTGTGCCTATAGGTGTGGTTTTTGGTGTGTTTAGTATGGTTGGTGGTGTGGTGGTGTTGGTAAGGTGTGTGTTGTGTTGTTTGCATGGTTTTGGTGTGCTAGTGTGGATGTCTGCGTGTACGCGTTCCGCGCGTGAGATGGGTGGTGGTTGTGTGGTCTGAAAGGTGTCGCGTGTTAGTTTGTGTTTGGTATGTGTTGAGTTGGCTTGTTGTTGTGGACTGGTCTGTAAGTCTGCTGGCTGGTGGTGTGGCATGTAGTATGGTATGTGGGTAGTGTTGAGTGTGTTGCAAATCTTGTTTGTGTTTGTAAGGTTGTGGTTTGTTGATTGGTTTGTTCGACACTGTGTTGCTCGGTGTGGTGGTTGGTGATGTGGAGCTATGTAGTAGGTGGTTGAGGTGGTGTATAAAGTGTGTTGCTTGTAGTGGTGTGTTGGTGCTGTTGGTGGTTTGAAATGCTGTTTTGTGGTGATTGTTAGTGGTTTGTTGCGGTGTTGTTTGTGGTGTCGGTCGTTTTTGGTGATGTTCGTGTTATTGGTAGTGGTTGGTTGTGGTTGTTGTTGGTGGTGGTTGACGGTAGTAGCCGGTGGTGTGGTTCGTGTTGAAAGGTGGTGTTGTTGTTGGTGGTCTGGTCGTGAGTGGGTTGTTGATGGTGCTTGTTGTGGGAGGGTTGTACTGTGTTCTTTTGGCTTCTGGTGCTTGTTTGTAGTGGTTTGAGCGGTTGCATATTGTCGTTGAGGTTGTTCCAGCTTGCTTCTGCATTGTCTGTGGTGTCTGCTTGGTGTGTTGTGGTTGTTGTTGGTTGTAGTGGGGGTTGTAAGTGGTGGTGGTTAGGGGTGGCTGTTATATTGTGTTTGAGGTTGTAGTTGTTGATTGGTTGTGTTGTTGTCAGTCGCGTTGTATGTGGTTGTCAGTGGCGGTTGAGGTGAGCTGTGCAATATTGTGTTTGAGGTTGTAGTGTTGTTGAGTTGTTGTGGTTGTAGTGTTGTAGTGGGTTAGTAGCTGTCTAGTGGTGGTTGAGGTGGTGTATATTGTGTTTTGAGGTTGTAGTTGTTGATTGTTGTGGTTGTTGTTGTTGTAGTGGCTTGTAGTGGTTGTAGGTGACGTTGTAGTGGTGACGGTTGAGGTGGTGTCATATTGTGTTTTGAGGTTGGTGAGTTGTTGATTGTTGTGGTTGTTGTTGGTTGTAGTGGTTGTAGTGGTTGTAGTGGTGTTTGAGGTGGTGTTATATTTGTGTTTGAGGTTGTATAGTTGTTGATGCGTTTGTGGTTTGTTGTTGGTTGTAAGTGGTGTAGTGGTTGTTGTTGGTGTAGAGGTTGTAGGGTGGTTTGTAGTGGTGCTGTTGAGGTGGTGTAGGTTGTGTTTTGAGTATATTTTGTAGGTGTTAATTGTTGATTGTTGTGGGTTGTTGTTGGTTGGCGTCTAGTGTAGTTGCTAGTGGTTGTAGTGGTGTTTGAGGTGGTGTATATTGTGTTTGAGGTTGCAGTGTTGATTGTTCGTGGTTGTCTGTTAGTTGTGCTTGTTGGTTGTGTCGTTGGTAAGTGATTTGCACCACCGCAACTACTACCACAAAAAAAATTACACCATAACAACTACCACCACACCAACCTACACCCACAGACAGCAACCCCACCAAGCCCCCCATCACCTCACATGATCCATGGCATGTTAGCATTAAGCATCCAATAACACCAGCCATACCCCACCACTGACAAAAATTCCACCACACCACCACTACAACCAGAACCCACACCCACAACACAAACCAACCACCATCCAATCACCAGCTGCCCATCACCCACATTCTGTTGCATGTTCATCATCTTCCCCTCCCTCCCCTGACCAGACCCCGTCTCCGCACTCAGCATGTTCCAGAGGTGGCTGAGAGCCCCTACCACCACCACTGCTACCTGATAAACTGCACCCCCAGCTACAACCACCATCTGCACACTAACCACCACCAATCCAATCACACAGCTCCGCATCATTCAACCACCTGGTCCATGGCAATGTTCAAGGCCGGCAGCATCTACATTCTATGGCATGTTCCCGAGGTGGCTGAGAGCCCCTACCACCACCACTGCTACCACCACCCCCAGAAACAATTACCAGCTCCTCATCACCCACCTGATCCATGGCAATGTTAGCGGCAGCATCTACATTCTATGGCATGTTCCCCGAGGTGGCGCTGAAAGAGCCCCTAACCACCACCACTGCTACCCGTAACCTAGACTAGATAACAATTACCCAGCAAACAATTACCCATTAGCTCCTCATCAACCCCCCTGATCCATGGCAATGTTAGCAAGGTGGCCAAGCATCTACATTCTATGGCATGTTCCCGAGGTGGCTGGAGAAGCCCCTACCACCAACCACTGGCTACCACCACCCCCAGAAACAAATTACAAAGCTCCTATCACCCACACTGATCCATGGCAATGTTAGCGCGCAGCATCTACAATTCTATGGCATGTTCCCGAGGTGGCTTGAGAGCCCCTACCACCACCACTGCTACCACCCCCCAGAAACAATTACCAGCTCCTCATCACCAGCCCTGATCCATGGGATGTTAGCGTCAGGCATCTAACATTGCGCTACTGGCAATGGTTCCCGAGGTGGCTGAGAGCCCCTACCACCACCACTGCTACCACCACCCCCAGAAACAATTACCAGCTCCTCATCACCCACCTGATCCATGGCAATGTTAGCGGGCATGCATCTCTACCATTCTATGGCATGTTCCCGAGGTGGCTGAGAGCCCCTACCACCACCACTGCTACCACCACCCCCAGAAACAATTACCAGCTCCTCATCACCCACACTGAATCACATGGCTTAATGTTAGCGGCAGCATCTACATTCTATGGCATGTTTCCCGGAGAGTGGCTGAGAGCCCCTACCACCACCACTGCTACCACCACCCCCAGAAACAATTACCAGCTCCTCATCACCAAGCCACCTGGTCCATGGCAATGTTAGCTAGCAGCATAAAAAAACAACCACCACCACGCACCACTGACAAACAACTGCCACCACCACCAGATCTACCACCACCACCACCAGACCTACCACCACCACCACCACCACAGCAACCCAAACCCACACCAAAAACAACTACAAGTTCCCCATCACCCACCTGGTCCATGGCAATGTTAGCAGCAGCATCCACATTTCTGTTGGCATATCCATCATCTTCCCGCTCCCTCCCTGACCAGGACCCCGTTCTCCCCACTCGGCATGTTTCCGAGGTGGCTCAAGGCCACTGGGAGGGCCGTAGACATCCTCTTTGAAGGCATGGGGCCAAAACGTTTGGAAGACATCGCAGGCACCCCCCCAATGTGCTTAAACTTGGGTTTGGGGGCATGGGGTGAGGTGCTGTCATTTTGGAAGGTGGCGGTGGAGAAGGCTGAAAAGGGCGACTCGTAGGGGAGGGTTGTTGAGGGGGCCTCGTAGGGGAGGGTTGTTGAGGGGACCTCATAGGGGCGGTTGCTGAAGGAGGACTCCTCCTCGGAGCTGGGGTCGACAGAAGACTCCGGGCTGGAGGAGAGATTCGGAGCGAAGGCACCTTGGAGAAGGTAGGGGGTCAGGGAAGTGGGTGTGTGGGTGAGTTGGAGGGACAGATTCGGAGGGGGAGGCCCCCTGGGGTAGAGGGTAGGGGAGGTGGGAGGTGGGGTCGGGGGAGTGGGTATGGGGGGGTGGGGGTGTGGGTTCGGAGAAGAGATATCGGGAAGTGGCCAGCAGGACATTCGAAAAAAAAAATATATATGTATATTTTATGTATATTATATAATATACATATATAAATTAAAAAAAATACATATAAATATGGCAATAATAATTATCTGTAATTATATATGTTATAGGGTTTTTGTCCTTTAAATCTCCGAAAGTATATCCCCTTGCGCGCCCCATGGGCGAGCAAGCCTTCCTACCCCCAATATTTCAATCTTGAAGTGTGCTGATAAGCTCAGATTTTTTGACCCAAACTGCCACTACATGAAGAACCCAAAATCTATGGCCCTTCATGCCGCCTAAAAGCTAGAAGGATGCTGTCCCTGGTGGAGGCATAAACCCACCCACCCACCAATCCATCCATCCACCCACCCAACCATCCACCCACCAACCCACACATGGACATGCACTTACACACACACACACATGTACATGCCATCCCATCCCATGCATAAACCCATAAAGTGGGTTGGGGGGGTGTAGGTGGTGTGTGGTGTGTGCGTGTGTGTGTGTGTGTGTTGTGTGTTTTGTGTAGTGTGTGTGTGTGTGTGTGTGTGTGGGGGGGGGGGTGGGGGGCACATGACAGGGGTGTGTGCGTGTGTGCGTGTGTGTGAGGGGGTGGGGGGGGTGGGGGCACATGACAGGGTGTGTGCGTGTGTGCGTGGTGTGAGGGGTGGGGGGTGGGGGGGTGGGGGCACATGACAGGGTGTGTGCGTGTGCGTGTGTGAGGGGGGGTGGGTGGGGTAGGGGTGGGGGGCACATGACAGGGTGTGTGTGCGTGTGTGTGTGAGGGGGTGGGGGGGTGGGGGGGTGGCACATGACAAGGGTGTGTGCGTGTGTGAGGGGGGGTGGGGGTGGTTGTGTGTGGGGGGGGGCACATGACAGGGTGTGTGCGTGTGTGCGTGTTGTGAGGGGGGTGGGGTGGGGTGGGGTGGTGGTGGGGGGGGGCACATGACAGGGTGTGGTGCCGTGTGTGCGTGTGTGAGGCGGGGGGTGGGGGGGGCACATGACAGGGTGTGTGCGTGTGTGCGTGGTGCGTGTGTGAGGGGGGGGTGAGGGGGGTGGGTGGCACATGACAGGGTGTGTGGCGTGTGTGCGTGTGTGAGGGGGGTGGGGGTGGGGGGGGGCGGGGGTGGCACATGACAGGGTGTGTGCGTGTGTGCGTGTGTGAAAGGGGTGGTGGTGGTGGTGGGTGTGGGGGTGGGGGTGGGGGGCACATGACAGGGTGTGGTGCGTGTGCGTGTGTGAGGGGGTGGGGGGCATGTCAGTATGTCACTGGGGGTTGCGGGGTTGGGGGGTTGGGGGGTTGTGGGGGGGCCTAAACACCTCCACCTTAAGGTTTCAGTCTATACGATGAACGGTAACAGATAGGGCCACTAGACGCTAATGCTGACATAAATAGGGATACACACGAAAACTTTATGAACTGGGGAAAATCCCAGCTCCCCCTAACCAGGGAAGTGGCGATGGTGGTGGTGGTGGTGGGTGGGTTGGTGGGGTGGGTGGGCGGGTTGGAAGCTAGTTGGAGCTAGCTGGACCTTGGTTGACTCCCGCTCAAACAGAGAAGGGTGGCAAAGTTCAAGCTGCATGTGGTGGTGGTGGTGGGTGGGTTGGTGGGGTGGGTGGGCAGGTTTGGAAGCTAGTTGGAGCTAGCTGGACCTTGGTTGACTCCCGCTCAAACAGAGGGGTGGCAAAGTTCAAAGCTGCATGTGGTGGTGGTGGTGGGTGGGTTGGTGGGGTGGGTGGGCGGGTTGGAAGCTAGTTGGAGCTAGCTGGACCTTGGTTGACTCCCGCTCAAACAGGAGGGTCGCAAAGTTCAAGCTGCATGTGGTGGTGGTGGTGGGTGGGTTGGTGCCGAAGGAAGTACCGCTAGCTCTGTGTATGAATCCCTTAGCAGCCCCATGGACGAGCAAGCCCCAAATCGCCGCTATAAAGAACCCACTTTATGAACTGGAAAAAATAGCCCCCCCCCCCACACACACACACACCCCACCCCCACCCCCCAACCTGGGAACAGGCCAGGGGCGTTCGGATCAGCAGGAAGTACCAAGAGCTCCGAAAGTATATCCCCTTGCGGCAATGGGCAAACCCAAGTACACCCCATATTCGAATTCAAAGTGCTGACCAGCTTCCCCCCTACCTTTCGCTACTTCTGACCCTGTTTGGGTCCAAATCGAGGCTATAAAAAACCACTATCTGAACTGAAAAAAATCCCAGCTCCCCCTAACCTGGGAAGTGGCCAGGGGCCTTCGGATCGGAAGGAAATAGTGGTAGCTCTGTGAGTACATTCTGTTGCGGCCCCATGGGCAAGCAAGCCTGACTACCCCCATGTGTGTACATTCTGTTGCGCCCCCATGGGCAAGCAAGCCTGACTACCCCCATGTGTGTACATTCTGTTGCGCCCCCATGGGCAAGCAAGCCTGACTACCCCCATGTGTGTACATTCTGTTGCGCCCCCATGGGCAAGCAAGCCCTGACTACCCCCATGTGTGTACATTCTGTTGCGCCCCCATGGGCAAGCAAGCCTGACTACCCCCATGTGTGTACATTCTGTTGCGCCCCCATGGGCAAGCAAGCCTGACTACCCCCATGTGTGTACATTCTGTTGCGCCCCCATGGGCAAGCAAGCCTGACTACCCCCGTGTGTGTACATTCTGTTGCGCCCCCATGGGCAAGCAAGCCTGACTACCTCCATGCTCGAAATACTAACCAGCTCCTCCACTACCTTACGCTACTTTTGACCCCGTTCTGGCCCCAATTGGCGCTATAAAGAACCCACTTTCTGAATTGAAAATATAGCCTCCCCTTTACCTGGGAAGAGGCCAGGGGCATTCGGATCAGCTGGGAATATCGCTAGCTCCGTGTATGAACCCCCTTGCAGCCCCATGGACGAGCAAGCCCAAGTTACCCCCAAATTGCTGCTATAAAGAACCCACTTTCTGAATTGAAAAAATAGCCTCCCCTTTACCTGGGAAGAGGCCAGGGGCGTTCGGATCAGCAGGGAATACTGGTAGCTCCGAAAGGACATCCCCTTGCTCCCCCATGGCCGCGAGGGCATTGCTGCTCGGGTAGGCACTGCCGGCGTTGCTGCCCAACTGCCCGGGGACCCATGTGTCGGCGCCCTGGACGTTACCGTCGGGAGACAGCTGACCGGTCGCGGTTGTACCGCCGTCTTCGCCCCCCTCCGGACTGAAGACCGGGTTCACGCCGGAGGGGCTTAGGCCATCGACGGAATCTTCCGCGAGCAACGCACTTTCTTCTTCCGGAATGGTGCGGATGGTAGGTTGGCTGGCCATAGCCCGCTGGGCTCGGCTGGCGGCCCGGGCTAAGCCCGATTTCTGCCGCTCGACTTCAGTCCCGTCCGTGCTTCTCCTGTTGTTTCGCCGAATCGAGCCAGTTCGGCCCGTGGCACTGGACCTCCCATCGCTCCCATTACTCTGCCTGCTCAGCGGCCTAGACCTGGGGTTGGAAGGGGGGAACAAAGTTGGTGGTGAATGTGTGGGTGGTTAAGGTTGGGGTGGTCGGGGGTGAGGTGGGGGTGAAGGTGGGGTGGTGAAGGTGTGTGTGTGTGGTGGAGGAGTTCGGCCCGTGGCACTCAAGCTTCTATTGCTCCCTTGACTCTGCCTGCTAAGGGATCTTGACTTAGACGTGCGTAGTGAAGGTGTGGGTGGTCGGGGGGGGAGAGGTGGTGGTGTGTGGGGGTGAATGTGGTGGTGGTGTGTTGGGGGTTAAGGTGGGTCTCGATGGAATGTGTGTGGGGGTGAATGTGGTGGCGGTGTGTTGGGGGTTAAGGTGGGTCTCGATGGAATGTGTGTGGGGGTGAATGTGTTGGTGGTGTGTTGGGGGTGAAGGTTGTTCCTGATGAAATGTGTGTGGGGGTGAAGGTGGGGGTGAGGGTGTGGCACTCAACCTCCCATTGCTCCCTTGACTCTGCCTGCTAAGGGACCTTGACTTGGGCGTGGGTAGTGAAGGTGTGGGTGGTCTGGGGGTGGAGTGGGGTGGGGCAGGGTGGGGGGGTAGGTGGTATGATGTGTGGGGGTGAAGGTGGTGGTGTTGGTGGTGGTTCGTGATGGAATGTGTGTGGGGGTGAGGGTGTGGCACTCAACCTCCCATTGCTCCCTTGACTCTGCCTGCTAAGGGACCTTGACTTGGGCGTGGGTAGTGAAGGTGTGGGTGGTCGGGGGTGGGGTGGGGTGGGGTAGGGTGGGGGGGGAAGGTGGTATGATGTGTGGGGGTGAAGGTGGGGGTGAGGGGTGTGGCACTCAACCTCCCATTGCTCCCTTGACTCTGCCTGCTCAGGGGCCTTGACCTGTTGGTGGTGGGTGGTGGGTGGTCGGGGGGGTGGGGGAGAGCGTGGTGTGTGTGGTGAAGTGGGTGGTGGTGGTGTTGGGGGGGGGGGGGGGTAAATGTGTAGGTGTAGGTGGTGAAGGTGGTGGTGGGGTTGTTTTGGGGGGATGGAGGTGGTGGTGAGGGTGGGGACTGACTCTGCCTGCTTAGGGGCCTTGACCTGTTGGTGTTGGGTGTTGGGTGGTGTGGGTGGTGGGTGGTGAGGGGTGGGGATTGACTCTGCCTGCTTAGGGGCCTTGACCTGTTGGAAGTGGGTGGTGGGTGGTGTGGGTGGTGGGTGGTGAGGGTGGGGACTGACTATGCCTGCTTAGGGGCTTGACCTGTTGGTGGTGGGTGGTGGGTGGTGTGGGTGGTGGGTGGTGGGTGGTGAGGGTGGGGCCTGATTCTGCCTGCTAAGGGGCCTTGGACCTGTTGTTGTTGGTGTGGGTGGTGTGGGTGGTGGATATTGGGGTGGTGTGTTGGGGGTGAAGGTGGGGGGTGGATATTGGAGTGGTGTGTTGGGGGTGAAGGTGGGTGGTGGATGTTTGGAGTGGTGTGTTGGGGGTGAAGGTGGGTGGTGGATATTGGAGTGGTGTGTTGGGGGTGAAGGTGGGTGGTGGATATTGGAGTGGTGTGTTTGGGGGTGAAGGTGGGGGGTGGATATTGGGGTGGTGTGTTGGGGGTGAAGGTGGGTGGTGGATATTGGGGTGGTGTGTTGGGGGTGAAGGTGGGTGGTGGATATTGGGGTGGTGTGTTGGGGGTGAAGGTGGGTGGTGGATATTGGGGTGGTGTGTTGGGGGTGAAGGTGGGTGGTGGATATTGGGGTGGTGTGTTGGGGGTGAAGGTGGGTGGTGGATATTGGAGTGGTGTGTTTGGGGGTGAAGGTGGGTGGTGGATATTGGGGTGGTGTGTTGGGGGTGAAGGTGGGTGGTAGATATTGGGGGTGGTGTGTTGGGGGTGAAGGTGGGTGGTGGATATTGGAGTGGTGTGTTGGGGGTGGTGTGTTGGGGGTGGTGTGTTGGGGGTGAAGGTGGGTGGTGGATATTGGGGGTGGTGTGTTGGGGGTGAAGGTGGGTGGTGGATATTGGAGTGGTGTGTTGGGGGTGAAGGTGGGGTGGTGGATATTGGAGTGGTGTGTTGGGGGTGAAGGTGGGTGGTGGATATTGGGGTGGTGTGTTGGGGGTGAAGGTGGGTGGTGATGGAATGTGTGGGTGGTGGAGGTGGCAAAGGTGGGGAGGTCGGGGGGATGGGAAGGTGGGTGGTGGTGGTGGTGGTGGAGAAGGTGGGGGGTTTAGGTGGGTGGTGATGATGAATGTGTGGGTGGTGGTGGTGGTGGTGGAGAAGGTGGGGGTGCAGGTGGGTGGTGATGGAATGTGTGGGTGGTGGGTGGTGGTAGTGGAGAAGGTGGGGTGGAGGTGAGGCCTGACTCTGCTGCTCAGTGGCCTTCACCTGGGCGTGGTGGCGCGGGCGGTGAAATGTGTGATGGTTCTGGGAATTTGGTTTAGCAGGGGGGACCCCCCCCCCCCCCCCCCCCCCCCCCCCCCCCCCCCCCCCCCCCACACACACACACACACACACATTTTGACTGTCTTTTCTGTCCTACCTTTTCTGACCCACGGCGTTGAGGATCGCAGGGGGAAGCCCTGCAGTGCTTTCCACCTCATGACCCCCCCCCCCCCCCACACACACACACACACACACACACAAAATACCTGACCCCCCGCCCCCAGCCCATGCTGACTGTCTTTTCCGACCTACCTGTTCACACCCACGGCGTTGAGGATCGCAGGGGCGAGCCCCGCACTACTTTTCACCCCCCCCCCCCCCCCCCCCATTCCCCCCCCGCACACACAAACCCTGACCCCCACCCCATGCTGACTGTCTTTTCTGACCTACCTGTTCATACCCACGGCGTTGAGGATCGCAGGGGCGAGCCCTGCAGTGCTTTCCACCTCATGACCCCCCCCCCCCACACACACACACAAAACCTGACCCCCACCCCATGCTCACTGTCTTTTCTGACCTACCTGTTCACACCCACGGCGTTGAGGATCGCAGGGGCGAGCCCCGCGCTGCTTTTCACCTCCCCCCCCCCCCCCCCCATCTACCCCCCCCCACACAAACCCCGTCCCCCCACCCTCACCCCATGCTGACTGTCTTTTCTGACCGTCCTGGTCGTACCCACGGCGTTGAGGATCGAGGGGGGCGAGCCCCGCACTGCTTTTCACCTCGCGACCCCCTCCCGGAGGGGGGAAGCTACCCTCCGTGAGCTAGCATCCACAAGCCAGATCTCCTAAACCCTAAACCCTAAACCTGAGGAGGATCTGGCTTGTGGATGCTAGCTCACTGGAGGGTAGCTTCCCCCCCCCCCCCCCCCCCCCCCCAACACACACACACCACGCTGTCTGTCTTTTCCGACCTACCTGTTCATACCCACGGCGTTGAGGATTGCAGGGGGCAAGGCACTACTTTTCAAGGCACTACTTTTCCCCTCATGACCCCCCCCCCCCCCCCCCCCCCCCCCCCTCCATGCCTCCCCCCCCACCCCACACAACACCCACCCCAGAAACGAACACCATTTTGACTGTCTTTTCTGTCCTACATATTCTGACCCACTGCGATGAGGATAGCAGGAGCAACACCTGCACTGCCCCCCCCCCCCCACCCCACCACCACCACCCAACCACACACACACACAACCCAAACCCTCATGCCCCCCCCCCACCCCCCCCCACCCCCCCCCACCCACCACGCTGTCCTGTCTTTTCCGACCTACCTGTTCATACCCACGGCGTTGAGGATCGCAGGGGGCAAGCCCCTCCATGCTTCCCCCCCCCCCCCCCCCCCCCCCCCCCCTGAACACACAAACACCATGCTGTCTTTTCTGTCCCACCTGTTCATACCCACGGCGTTGAGGATCGCAGGGGCGAGCCCCGCAGTGTAGAAAATGCCTGGCAGGGGGGATTGTTTCAACTCTGACTGGAGATGCTCTTCCATGTAGCTGTTGGCAATCTGTTGCCTGTGTGGGTTTGTTTAGGTTGGGTTGGGTTGGGTTAGGTTGGGTTAGGTTACGTTAGGTTAGGTTGGGTTAGGTTAGGTTGGGTTAGGTTAGGTTGGGTTGGGTTGGTTTAGGTTGGGCTGGGTTGGGCAAGGTTAGATTAGGCTTGATTATGTTAGGTTGGGTCAATGAGGCAGGGGGAATCGCTTCAGCTCTGACTGGAGATGCTCTTCCATGCAGCTGTTGGCAATCTGTTGCCTGTGTGGGTTAGGTTAGGTTGGGTTGGGTTGGGTTAGGTTGGGTTGGGTTGGGTTGGTTTAGGTTGGGCTGGGTTGGGCAAGGTTAGATTAGGCTTGATTATGTTAGGTTGGGTCAATGAGGCAGGGGGAATCGCTTCAGCTCTGACTGGAGATGCTCTTCCATGCAGCTGTTGGCAATCTGTTGCCTGTGTGGGTTAGGTTAGGTTGGGTTGGGTTGGGTTGGTTTAGGTTGGGCAAGGTTAGATTAGGCTTGATTATGTTAGGTTGGGTCAATGAGGCAGGGGGAATCGCTTCAGCTCTGACTGGAGATGCTCTTCCATGTAGCTGTTGGCAACCTGTTGCCTGTGTGGGTTTTATTAGGTTGGGTTGGGTTGGGTCGGGTTGGTTTAGGTTGGGTTGGTTTAGGTTGGGTTAGCTAGGCTTAGGTTGGTTTAGGTTAGTTTAGGTTGGGTTGGGTTAGGTTGGGTTATTGTAAGGCAGGGGGGATTGCTTCAGCTATGATTGGAGATGCTCTTCCTAGTGCATGTTGGCTATCTGTTGCCTGCGGGGCTTTCATTAGGTTGGGTTGGGTTAGGTTGGGTTGGACTGTCCAGTTTAGGTTAGTGGTGGGTTGGGGGTTTGGTTTAAGGTTGGGTTTGGTTTAGGTTGGGAGGTTGGGTTAGTTGGGTTGGTTGGTGGGTTAGGTTGGGTTGGTTAGTTTAGGTGGGTTGGGTAGGTTGGGTTAGGTTGGGTTTGGTTTGGTAGTTGGGTTAGGTTAGGTTGGGTTGGTTAGGTTGGGTTAAGTGGGTTGGTTAGGTTGGGGAGGGGTTGGCTTGGTTTAGGTTGGGTAGGTTGGGTTTAGTTGGTTGGGGCTTGGTTTATTAGGTTTGGGTTAGGTGGGTTGGTTAGGTTGGTTTAGGTTGGTTGGGTTGGGGTTGGTTTAGGTTGGGGGTTAGGTTGGTTTTAGGTTGAGTTAGGTTTAGGGGTTGGTTAAGATTGAGGATTAGTTTGGTTTGGGTTTAGGTGGGTTTGGTTTAGGTTAGGGTTGGGTTTAGGTTGTTGGTTAGGTTAGGTTGGTTAGGGTTAGGTTGGCGAATGTTTAGGTTGGGATTTTTAGGTTGGTTTGGGTTAGTTTAGGTTGGGTAGGTTGGTTTTTAGGTTGGGTTAGGTTGGGTTGTTTAGGGTTGGTAGGTTGGTTTTAGGTTGGGTTGGTTGGGTTAGTTGGGTTAGGTTGGTTTAGGTTGGTAAGTCGGTTGGGTTGGTTTAGGTTGGGTTTGGTTTGGTTGGGTTGGGTTAGGTTTGTGGGGGTGTTAGGTTGGGTTTAGGTTGGTTGGTTTAGGTTGGTTTAGGCTTGGTTTGGGGTAGAGGGGGTTTTAGGTTGGGTTAGGGGTTTAGTTGGGTTTTAGGTTATGCTAGGTTGGGTTAAGGTTGGGTTTTGGGTTTGGGTGGTTTAGGTTGGGTTGTGGTTAGGTTGGGTTGGTTTAGGTTTTGGTTAGGGTTTAGGTTGGGTTAGGTTGGTTTAGGTTGGTTGGGTGGGTTAGGTTGGGTTGTTTGTGGGTTGGTTTAGTTTTGTTAGGTTTTGGGTTAGGTTGGGTTAAGTTGGGTAGTTGGGTTAGTTGGGTTAGGTTTATGGGTTGGGTTAGGTTGGGTTGGGGGTTGGGTTAGGTTGGTTAGGTTAGGTGGGTTGGTTTAGGGTTGCTTTAGGTTGGGTAGGTTGTTTAGGTTGGGTTAGGTTTGGGTTAGGTTGGTTTATGGTTGGGTTGGTTGGTTTAGGTTGGGTTTTGGGGTTGGGTTAGGTTGTTAGGTTGTATTGGTTGGTTTAGTTGGTGGTTAGAGTTGTTTGGTTTGGTTGGGTTGGTTCGGGTTGGTGGGGTTGTTGGGGTTAGTTAGGTGGTTAGGTTGGGTTATGGGTTGGGTTAGGTTGGGTTAGGTTGGGTTAGGGGTTAGGTTGGGTAGTTGGAGTTAGGTTGTCTAGGTTTGGTTGGGTTAGGTTGGGGGGTTAGGTTGGGTTAGGTTGGGTTGGGTTGGTTTAGGTTGGTTTGGGTTTAGGTTTGTTTAGGTTGGGTGGGTATAGATTGGTTATTGGTTAGGCATTGGGTTAGGTTGGGTTCTGGTTAGGTTTGGGTTGGTTTAGGGTTGGTAGTGGTTGGGTTGGGTAGGTTGGGTTTATTGGGTTTAGGTTGGGTGGTTAGGTTGCGGTGTGTAGGTTGGTTGGTTTAGGTTGGGTTAATGGTTAGGTTAGGTTGGGTTAGGTTGGGTAGGTTGGGTTAGGTTGGGTTGGTTTGGTTTGGTTTGGGTTAGGTTGGGTTACGGGTTTGGGTTAGGTATATTGGTTTAGGTTGTGGTTTACAGGTTTGGGGGTTTAGGTTGGTTTAGGTTGGTTTAGGTTGGTTTAGGGTTGGGTTAGATTGGGTTTGGGTTAGGTGGTTTGGTGGTGGGTTTAGGTTGGGTGGTGGCGTAGGTTGGGTTAAGGTGTGGGTGGTTAGGTTGGGGTTGGTTAAAGTTTGGTTTAGTTGGGTTGGGTTGGGGTTAAGTTCGAGGGTTAGGTTGTTGGTTTAGGTGGGGTATTTAGGTTGTGGGTTAAGGGTTGGGGTTGGGTTTAGGGTTGGGGTTGGGTTTAGGTTGGGTTTGGGTTTAGGTTTGGTTACGTTTGGTTTAGGTTGTGGTTAGGTTGGTTTTTAGGTTGGGTTGGGTTAGGTTGGAGTTTTAAGGGTTGGGTTGGGTTGGTTTAGGGTTGGGTTGGGTTTATGGTTGGGGTTGGTTTAGGTGGGTTAGGTTTAGTGGGTTGGTTGTAGGTTGGGTTGGTTTAGGTTGGGGGCAGGTTTGGGTTGAGTTTAGGGGTTGGTAAGGGTTAGGGTTGGGTAGGGTTAGGTTGGTTTAGTTCGGGGTTGGTTTGGGTTGGTTTAGGTTGGGTAGGTTAGGTTGGGGTTAAGGTTGGGTTAGGTGTTGGGTTAAGTTGGGTTAGGTTTATGTTAGGTTTGGTTTTAGGTTGGGTTAGGTTTGGGTTTAGTGGGTGGTTAAGGTTGGGTTTTAGGTTAGGTTGTTAGGTTGGGTCATTAGGTTGGGTTGGTTTAGGTTGGTTTAAGGTTGGTTTGGGGTTGTTTAGGTTGGGTTTAGGTTGGTTTAGGTTTGGGGTTGGTTTTAGGTTGGTTGGTTTAGGTTGGGTTGGTTTAGGTTGGGTTGGGTTGGTTTAGGTTGGGTTGGGTTGGGTTGGTTTAGGTTGGGTTGGGTAGTTTGGGTTGGGTTAGGTTAGATTAGGCTTGATTATGTTGGGTTGGGTCATTGTAAGGGCAGGGGAGATTGCTTTAGCTGTGACTGGAAGATGCCTCCTCCTGGTACATGTTGCCTGTGTGGGTTTTATTAGGTTAGGTTAGATTGGGTTGGGTTAAGCTGTGTGGGTTAGATTGGGTTGGGTTACGTTGGAGTGGGTGAGATTGGGTTGGGTTGGGTTAGATTGGGTTGGGTTGGGTTAGGTTGGGTTGGATTGGGTTATGTTAAGTTAGGTTTAGTTAGGGTGGGTTGGGTCAATGTAAGGCAGGGGGGATTGCTTCAGCTCTAACTGGAGATGCTCCTCCTGGTACATGTTGGCATATCTGTTGGCCCATTGTGCGTTTCATTAGGTTGGGTTGGTTTAGGTTGGTTTAGGTTGGTTTAGGTTTGGTTGGTTTAGGCTGGGGTGGCTTAGATTGGGATGGGTTGGGTTAGGTTAGCTTGGGTAAGGTTAGATTATGTTGGGTTTGGGTCAATGTTAGGGCAGGGGAGATTGCTTCCAGCCTCTGATTGCAGATGCTTTCTCTTGGAAAATGTTGGAAATCTGTTGCCAGCGTGGGTTTACGTTATATTAGGTTGGGTAAGGGTTGGGTTGGAAGAGGTTGGGTGATTGAATGAAAATCTATTGTTACTGCAACCACTGACTCTGCCAACGCACCTACTGTACTTCGTGCTCGAGGTACTTGAATTTGACACACCCGTCTCCCCCCCTCCCAATGTGCTTTCCCCGAAAACGTCTGCAAGCTCCTCCCTCATCCAGGCCTTCGGTTTCGCTAAAAAAAGCCATAAAACGGGTGTCAGCGTGAACTACTAGGACACGAGTACCTGATTGGCATCTGATCAGATGCCAATCAGGTACTCGTGTCCTAGTAGTTCACGCTGACAATAATGCATACCCCGGGAGGAGAACGATGATTACCCGGGGGTTCCACTAGTCCACTGCCAAGCACGCTCTCGGCTTTGGTCTTACGATTGGGGGCAATTGAAATTGAAATTGTAACATCTGAGTAATGTGCCACTCTCAGGACGTTAAGTTAAGGACACCACTGGGTAAGCCGGAGCTAGCAGAAGTCACCATAAAAGAGTCTCCTTGTCAGGGAGTCTGAATAAGCGATTGGGGGCAACTTAGTACTGATCAAGACTCGCACCCCGCGGTGAACCGCGACCTTCAGGCCTAGAACAATGAAGTAAACAGTGGGCATTCGGTTTAGCCCAAATTGCCGCTATTCAAAAATAAAAATAAAATGTGGTTGCGTGTAAATTGCCCTAAAAAGCTATGAAAAGGTACACAAGCCATACAAACTTACCCTGGAGGAGGCCTAAAACAATGAAGTAAAAAAAAACTTCCAGACTTGAAAAAGACTCCTCATGCATCTACTGTACTTCATGCTCGAGGTGCTAGAATTTGACACACCGACTCCCTCCTTTCCATTGTGCTTGCCTCAAACCGTCTGCTGACTCCCCTTATCCCAGTGGGCATTGGGTTTTGCTAAAAAAAGCTATAAAACGCCATGGGGGCATAAAAACAAGTGAAGTAAACAAAAAACTTCCGGATCCGACAAAAAAAAAAAAAAACTCCTCACGCACCTGCTGTACTTCATGCTTGGAGGTGCTAAGAATTTCGACACGCCCGACTCCCTCCTTTCTATTGTGCTTGCCCCAAACCGTCGGCTGGCTGCTCTCCTCCCAGTGGGCATTCGGTTTAGAGGGGGGGCTGCAGCTCCATCCCCTTCCATGGAGACCCCAATCTCTGCATCCTCTGACACCCTGCATGCATATGGCGTGTGTGGGGGTGTATGTGTGTGTGGTGTGGGATTTTGTGTGTGTGGGGTGGAGTGGTGACTGTTGTACGTGCTGCTTATTTTGTGTTTCTGCAGCTCCATCCCCATCCCAATGGAGACCCCCAATCTCTGCATCCTCCTGACACCCCTGCTGCATATGGCGAACAATGTGTGACATGGTGGTCGGCATGTGGGATGGGGGTGACTGTGTGTGGTGTAGGTGTGTGCGTGTGTGTGTGTGTGGTGTGTGTAAGTGGAGTGTGTGTGTGGTGAGTGTGATTGGTGGTGGGCATGAAGGGGGTGTGCGCGGAGTGTGTGCAGTACATTGTTGTGTGTGGTGATTGTGTTGTGTGATGTGTGTGTGCCGGTGAGCGTGTGTGAGGTGAGTGTGGAGTGTGTGTGTGGTGAGTGTGATGGTGTGGTGTGGACCCTCCTCCAAGCGTGTGCGCGGAAGTGTGTGCAGTACAGGGTGGGTGGTTTGTTGTGTGTGTGTGAGTGTGTGGTGCAGTGTGTGTGAGGTGAGTGTGGAGGTGTGTGTGAGTGTGATGGTGGTGGGCCATGAGGTGTGCGCAGTGATTGTGGTACAAGGGTGGGTGTGGTGATTGTTGTTTGTGTGTGTGTGTGGTGAGGTGTGTGTGAGGTGAGTGTGGAGTGGTGTGTGTGTGTGTGGTTGAGATGTGATGGTGGTGGGCATGAGGTGTGCGCGGAGTGTGTGCAGTACATGTGGTGTGTGGTGAGTTGTGATGTGTGTGCGGCGTGTGTGCAGTGGTTGTGTGTGTGGTGAGTGTCGATGGTGGTGGGCATGAGGAGTGCGCGGAGTGTGTGCAGTGCATGTGGTGTGTGGTGAGTGTGATGGTGGTGGGCATGCGGTGTGCGCGAGTTTGTGCAGTGCATGTGTGGTGTTGGGTGAGTGTGATGGTGTGTGGGCATGCGTGGCGCAGTGAGGTGGTTGTGCATGTTGTGCATGTGGCATTTGTTGGTGAAGTGTGATGGTGGTTGGGCATGCGGTGTGCGCGGAGTTTGTTGCCAGTGCAATGTGGTGTGTCCGGTGAGTGTGATGGTGGTGGGCATGCGGTGTGGCGCGGAGATATTATTTGCGCGAAGTTGCAGTGCATGTGGTGTGTGGTGAGTGTGATGGTGGTGGGCATGCGGTGTGCGCGGAGTTTGTGCAGTGCATGTGGTGTGTGGTGAGTGTGATGGTGGTGGGCATGCGGTGTGCGCGGAGTTTGTGCAGTGCATGTGGTGTGTGGTGAGTGTGATGGTGGTGGGCATGCGGTGTGCGCGGAGTTTGTGCAGTGCATGTGGTGTGTGTGTGAGTGTGATGGTGGTGGCATGCGGTGTGCGCGGAGTTTGTGCAGTGCATGTGGTGTGTGGTGAGTGTGATGGTGGTGGGCATGCGGTGTGCGCGGAGTTTGTGCAGTGCATGTGGTGTTGTGCGTGAGTGTGATGGTGGTGGGCATGCGCGTAGTGCGCGGAGTTTGTGCAGTGCATGTGGTGTTGTGGTGAGTGTTGATAGGTGGGGCATGGGCATGCGGATTGTGCGCGGAGTTTGTGCAGTGCATGTGGTGTGTGGTGAGTGTGATGGTGGTGGGCATGCGGTGTGCGCGGAGTTTGTGCAGTGCATGTGGTGTGTGGTGAGTGTGATGGTGGTGGGCATGCGGTGTGCGCGGAGTTTGTGCAGTGCATGTGGTGTGTGTGGTGAGTGTGATGGTGGGGTGGGGCATGCCCGGTGTGCGCGGGTTTGTGCCAGTGCATGTGTGTGTGGGTGAAGTGTGATGTGGTGGGCATGCGGTGTGCATAGTTTTGTGCAGTGCATGTGGTGTGTGTTGGTGGTGGTGGGTGAATGCATAGTGGTGAGCGTGTGTGAGGTGAGTGTGGAGTGTGCGTGTGGTGAGTGTGATGGTGGTGGGCATGTGTGGGGCGCGGAGTGTGTGCAGTACATGTGGTGTGTGGTGATTGTGTTGTGTGTGTGTGTGTGTGTGTGTGGTGAGTGTGATGGTGGTGGGCATGAGGTGTGCGCGGAGTGTGTGCAGTACATGTGGTGTGTGGTGAGTGTGATGGTGGTGGGCATGCGGTGTGCACGGAGTTTGTACAGTGCCATGTGGTGTGTGTGTGAGTGTGATGGTGGTGGGCAATGAGGTGTGCGCGGAGTGTGTGCCAGTACATGTGCGTGCGCGGAGTGTGTGTTCGTGTGTTGTGCTAACCTGAGTTGTTGCTGTGTGTTGTTGGCATGCGGTTAGCACAATATCTGGATTCCCTGACATCCTGTATGCATGTGGCGTGTGTGGTGTGTGTTATGCAAATGTGTGGCGTGTGTGCGTGTGGTATGTGTGGAGTGTGTGTGGTGTGTGAGATGGTGGTGGGCTTGCGGTGTGCGTGGAGTGTGTGTTAGTGTGTTGTGTGAGTTGTGCTGTGTGTGGTTGGCATGCGGTTAGCACAATCTCTGGATCCTCTGACATCCTGTATGCATGTGGCGTGTGTGGTGACTGAGTGAGCGTGTGTGTGTGTGTGTGTGGTGAGTGTGTGTGTGTGTGGTGAGTGAGCGTGTGTGTGTGTGTGTGTGGTGAGTGAGTGTGTGTGTGTGGTGACTGTGTGTGTGGTGAGTGTGTGTGTGTGTGTGTGTGGAGTGAGTGAGTGAGTTGTGTGTACTTATTATGTGAGTAAGTGAGTGAGTGTGTGGTGAGTGCAAGTGTGTGTGTTTTGTGGTGAGTGAGTGTGTGGTGATGTGGTGAGTGAGTGTGTGAGTGTGTGTGTGTGTGTGTGTGTGGTGAGTGAGTGAGTGAGCGTGTGTGTGTGGTGGTGAGTGATGTGTGGTGAGTGTGTGTGTGTGTGTGTGGTGAGTGAGTGAGTGTGTGTGTGTGTGTGTGTGGTGGCATGTGCTGTGTGTGTGTGTGTGAGTGAATGAGTGTGTGTGTGTGTGTGTGGTGGGCATGTGCTGTGTGTGTGTGTGTGTGGTGGGCATGTGCTGTGTGAGTTGTGCTGTGTGTGTTGTGAGTGGCTGTGATGCTTGCTTAGCATATAATCTCTGGTCACCAGAAACATCCTACACGCAGGTGGTGTGTATATGATGGTGGTGGGCATGTGGTGTGTGTGGTGTGTGTATGATGGTGGTGGGCATGTGGTGTGTGTGGTGTGTGTATGATGGTGGTGGGCATGTGGTGTGTGTGGTGTGTGTATGATGGTGGTGGGCATGTGGTGTGTGTGGTGTGTGTGGTGTGTGGTATGATGGTGGTGGGCATGTGTGTGTGTGGTGTGTGTGGTTAGTGCGCGGAGTGTGGAGTGTGTGACTCTTGCCAGCGTCAGCGACACCTGTTCCAACATAACAAAACAGAAAACATAAAAAGGATCTTACCCGCCACCATCCCCAAATTCCCCCTCACTCTCCGTCGCCACCTCGTTACAGTACTTCTCTGGCTGTACAGTGTAGTACTTCAATTCAGACACCCAGGCTGATGCCAGGTCAGCAACACCTGCTCCTACATAAAAAAACAAATAACATCAAAAAGGGATCTTACCTTCCACCATCCCCAAACTCCCTGTCACTCTCCGTCGCCACCTCGTGATGGTACTTCTCTGGCCGTACAGTGTACTACATCGAACCAGACACCCAGGCTCATGCCAGGTCAGCAACACCTGCTCTTGCCAGGTCAGCAACACCTGCTCCTACATAAGAAACAAATAACAAACAACATAAAGAAGGACCTTACCTTCCACCATCCCCAAACTCCCTGTCACTCTCCGTCGCCACCTCGTGAGGGTACTTCTCTGGCCGTACAGTGTAGTACTTCAAACCAGACACCCAGGCTCATGCCAGGTCAGCAACACCTGCTCTTAACAGGTCAGCGACACCTACTCTTGCCAGGTCAGCGACACCTGCTCCTACATAAGAATCAAATAACATCAAAAAGGGATCTTACCTTCCACCATTCTCGAACTCCCCGTCTTCTCCGCCTCCGCCACCTCGTGACGGTACTTCTCTGGCTGTACAGTGTAGTACTTCAAATCAAACACCCAGACTGATGCCAGGTCAGTAATACCTACTCCTACATAAGAAACAAAAAACAAATAACATCAAAAAGGGATCTTACCTTCCGCCATTCTCAAACTCCCCTTCACTCTCCTCCGCCACCTCGTGACGGTACTTCTCGGGCTGCACTGTGTAGTACTTCAAATCAGACACCCAGGCTCTTGCCAGGTCAGCAACACCAGCTTCCAAAAATCCGTCAATGTCTTCCATCGCTCCACCCTCTTCGCCGCCTCCACCGCCATCTGAAAACAGTGTGTGTGCATGTGTGTGTTAGTGTGTTTGTAAGTGAGTGCGTGTGTGTGTGTTTGTTGTGTGTGTTTCCCCTGTGTGTTTTTGTGTGTGTGTGGTGTGTGTTGTGTGTCTGTGTGCAGTGTGTTGTGTTTGTGTGTTTGTGAGTGAGTGAGTGTGTGTGTTTGTGTGCGTGTTTTTGTGGTGTGTTTAGTGTGTGTGTGTTTGTCTGTGTGGTTTGTGCATGTTCGTGTGTGTGTGTGTGAGTATGTGTGTGCGTGTGTGTGAGTTTTGTGTGTGTTTGTGGGTGGGTGTTTTTGTGTGTGTTTGTATGTGAGTTTGTGTGTGTTTGTGCTGCTTGTATATGATTTGTGGGTTTGTGGGTGGTTGGGGTATTAGAGTTTGTGTGTGTGTGTGTGTGTGTGTGAAGGGGGGGGGGGGGTGGGGGGGGGGTGAAACAGTCCAGGTTAACATGTGTGTGTAGCACGTGTGCTGTCGTGTGTGTAGCTAGGGTTCCGGGGTGGGGGGGGGGGGGCTATCTGAAAACTTCCAAATTCTTAGACGTTGTTAAATATGATTGATTTGCAAGCATGAAAAACAGACAGCAGCATGTGAAAACATGGACAGCAGCATGAAAACTAGACAGCATCAAGCAAATCAGGCCCAGCACCTTTCCCAAACGTTGCCTAGATTATCCAACTTGCCTACATTATCGAACTTGCCTACATTATCCAACTTGCTAATTATTCCCAACTTGCCTCCAAACATAATCCAAACTTGCCTACATTATCCAACTTGACCCTACATTATATACATTTACTTGCCCCATTATCCAACTTGCCATTACATTAATCCAACTTGCCTACATTATCCAACTTGCCACTTACATTATCCAACTTGCCTACATATACCCAACTTAGCACTTCCATTAACATTCTCCATACATAATCCAACTTGCCTACATTATCCAACTTGCCTACATTATCCAACTTGCCCACATTATCCAACTTGTCTACATTATCCAACTTGCCTAGATTATCCAACTTGCCTAGATTATCCAACTTGCCTACATTATCCAACTTGCCTACATTATCCAACTTCCAGATTACTATCTAGATAATTCAAGCTACCTAGATATCAAAACGTATCTAGATAATCCAAATTGCCTAAATTATCCAACTTGCCTAGATTATCCATCTTGCATACATTATCTCACATACCTACATTATCCAACTTGCAGATTACCATCTAGATTAATTCAGCTACCTAGATTATCCAACTTGAAGATAACTATAAAGATGATTCAAGCTACCTACATTATCCAACTTGAAGATAACTATAAAGATGATTCAAGCTACCTACATTATCCAACTTGAAGATAACTATAAAGATGATTCAAGCTACCTACATTGTCCAACTTGAAGATAACTATAAAGATGATTCAAGCTACCTACATTATCCAACTTGAAGATAACTATAAAGATGATTCAAGCTACCTACATTATCCAACTTGAAGATGACTAAAAAGATGATTCAAGCTACCTACATTGTCCAACTTGAAGGATAACTATAAAGATGATTTCAAGCTATCCCTACATTATCCAAATTGCTTGAAAGATAACTATAAAGATGATTCAAGCTACCCTACATTATCCAACTTGAAGATAACTATAAGATTAATTCAAGCTACACACCTACATTATCCAACTTGCAGAGAACTATCTAGATTATTCAAGCTACCATGATATAACAACGTACCTAGATTATCAGTCTTGCTTTCAGGCACTGTAGATGGAGGCTCCCTGGTAGCGTCGAGCCAGCCCTGGGTGGAAGGTGGTGGGGTGGTCGTGGGGTGGGTGGTGGTGTGTGTGCGTGGTGGTAGGGATCTTGGGCACAGTAGATGGAGCTCATGGCAGCGTCGAGCCAGCCCTGGGGGTGGAAGGTGGTGGGTGGTCTGTGGGTGGTGTGGGTCGGTGGTGTGTGTGTGTGCTGTGGTGGTAGGGATCTTTGGCACAGTAGATGGAGGCTCATGCAGCGTCGAGCCAGCCCATTTGGGGTGGATGGATGGTGTGCGGTGGTGGGTGGGGTCGGTTAGTGGGTGAGTGCGTGTGTGCGGGGGGATCTGTAGTGTGTGTAGATGGAGCTCATGGCAGCGTCGAGCCAGCCCTGGGGTGGATTGCGTGGTGTGCGGTGGTGGCGTGTGTCGGTAGTGGGTGAGTGTGTGTGTGCGGGGGATCTGTAGTGGCATAGATGGAGCTCATTGGCAGCGTCGAAGCCAGCCCTGGGGTGGATGATGGTGTGCGGTGGTGGGTGTGTGGTAGTGGGTGAGTGCGTGAGTGCGGGGGGATCTGTAGTGGCGTACATGGAGCTCATGGCAACGCCCAGCCAACCCTAAGTTGGAGCAGAAACATAGAGTTAGTTGCTGGTACAGAGTTAGTTGCTGGTACAGAGTAAGTTGCTGGTACAGAGTCAGTTGTTGGTACAGAGTTAGTTGCTGGTACAGAGTTAGTTGCTGGTACAGAATTAGTTGTTGGTACAGAGTTAGTTGCTGGTACAGAGTTAGTTGCTGGTACAGAGTTAGTTGCTGGTGCAGAGTTAGTTGCTGGTACAGAATTAGTTGCTGGTACAGAGTTAGTTGCTGGTACAGAGTTAGTTGCTGGTACAGAGTTAGTTGCTGGTACAGAGTCAGTTGCAGGTACAGAGTCAGTTGCTGGTACAGAGTTAGTTGCTGGTACAGAGTTAGTTGCTGGTACAGAGTTCGTTGCTGGTACAGAGTTAGTTGCTGGTACAGAGTTAGTTGCTGGTACAGAGTCAGTTGCTGGTACAGAGTTAGTTGCTGGTACAGAATTAGTTGCTGGTACAGACTTAGTTGCTGGTACAGAGTTAGTTGCTGGTGCAGAGTTAGTTGCTGGTACAGAGTTAGTTGCTGGTACAGAATTAGTTGCTGCTACTGAATCAGTTGCGGGTACAGAGTTAGTTGCTGGTACTGAATCTGTTGCAGTTGCACAGTTGGTTGCAGTTGCATAGTTAGTTGCTGGTACCGAATTAGTAGCAATTGCAGAGTTGGTTGCAGTTACTGGTACAGAGTTAGTTGCTGGTACAGAATCCGATGCAGTTGCACAGTTGGTGGCAGTTGCGGAGTTAGTTGCTGGTACAGAATTAGTAGCAGTTGCAGAGTTGGTTGCAGTTGCTGGTACAGAATTAGTTGCTGGTACAGAGTTAGTTGCTGGTACAGAGTCAGTTGCTGGTACAGAGTTAGTTGCTGGTACAGAATTAGTTGCTGGTACAGAATCAGTTGCTGGTACAGAGTTAGATGCTGGTACAGAGTGAGTTGCTGGTACAGAATTAGTTGCTGGTACAGAGTTAGTTGCTGGTACAGAGTTAGTTGCTGGTACAGAGTTAGTTGCTGGTACAGAGTTAGTTGCTGGTACAGAGTTAGTTGCTGGTACAGAGTTAGTTGCTGGTACAGAGTATTAGTTGCTGGTTTTTTTTGCAGAGTTAGTTGCTGGTACAGAGTTAGTTGCTGGTACAGAATTAGTTGCTGCTACTGAATCAGTTGCGGGTACAGAGTTAGTTGCTGGTACTGAATCTGTTGCAGTTGCACAGTTGGTAGCAGTTGCATAGTTAGTTGCTGGTACCGAATTAGTAGCAATTGCAGAGTTTGTTGCAGTTACTGGTACAGAGTTAGTTGCTGGTACAGAATCCGATGCAGTTGCACAGTTGGTGGCAGTTGCGGAGTTAGTTGCTGGTACAGAATTAGTAGCAGTTGCAGAGTTGGTTGCAGTTGCTGGTAAAGAATTAGTTGCTGGTACAGAGTTAGTTGCTGGTACAGAGTCAGTTGCTGGTTACAGATAGTTAGTTGCTGTTTGTACAGAATTAGTTGCTGGTACAGAATCAGTTGCTGGTACAGAGTTAGTTGCTGGTACAGAGTGAGTTGCTGGTACAGAATTAGTTGCTGGTACAGATTTAGTTGCTGGTACAGAGTTAGTTGCTGGTACAAAGATAGTTGCTGGTACAGAGTTAGTTGCTGGTACAGAGTTAGTTGCTGGTACAGAATCAGTTGCTGGTACAGAATCAGTTGCTAGTACAGAAATGGTCGTGGTACAGAGTCAGTTGCTGGTACAGAATTAGTTGTTGGTACAGAATCAGTCGCTGGTGCAGAGTTAGTTGCTGGTACAGAGTTAATTGCTGGTATAGAATTAGATGCTGGTACAGAATCAGTTGCTGGTGCAGAATTAGTTGCTGGTACAGAGTTAGTTGCTGGTACAGAGTTAGTTGCTGGTGCAGAATTAGTTGCTGGTACAGAGTTAATTGCAGGTACAGAATCAGTTGCTGGTACAGAGTTAGTTGCTGGTACAGAGTTAGTTGCAGGTACAGAATCAGTTGCTGGTACAGAGTGAGTTGCTGGTACAGAATTAGTTGCTGGTACAGAGTTAGTTGCTGGTACAGAATTAGATGCTGGTACAAAATTAGCTGCTGGTACAGAGTCAGTTGCTGGTACAGAGGTAGTTGCTGGTACAGAATTAGATGCTGGTTCAGAGTTAGTTGTTGGTACAGAGTTAGTTGCTGGTACAGAGTTAGTTGCTGGTACAGAGTTAGTTGCTGGTACAGAGTTAGTTGCTGGTACAGAGTTAGTTGCTGGTACAGAATTAGATGCTGGTACAGAATTAGTTGCTGGTACAGAGTCAGTTGCTGGTACAGAATCAGTTGCTGGTGCAGAGTTAGTTGCTGGTACAGAATTAGTTGCTGGTGCAGAGTTCGTTGCTGGTACAGAGTTAGTTGCTGGTACAGAGTTAGTTGCTGGTACAGAGTCAGTTGCTGGTACAGAATCAGTTGCTGGTACAGAATCAGTTATTGGTACAGAATTAGTTGCTGGTGCAGAGTTAGTTGCTGGTACAGAATTAGTTGCTGGTACAGAGTTAGTTGCTGGTACAGAGATAGTTGCTGGTACAGAGTTAGTTGCTGGTACAGAGTAAGTTGCTGGTAAAGAATTAGTTGCTGCTACTGAATCAGTTGCGGGTACAGAGTTAGTTGCTGGTACAGAGTTAGTTGCAGTTGCACAGTTGGTGGCAGTTGCATAGTTAGTTGCTGGTACAGAATTAGTAGCAGTTGCAGAGTTGGTTGCAGTTACTGGTACAGAGTTAATTGCTGGTACAGAATCCGTTGCAGTTGCACAGTTGGTGGCAGTTGCATAGTTAGTTGCTGGTACAGAATTAGTAGCAGTTGCAGAGTTGATTGCAGTTACTGGTACAAGAGTTAGTTGCTGGTACAGAATCCGTTGCAGTTGCACAGTTGGTGGCAGTTGCGGAGTTAGTTGCTGGTACATAATTAGTAGAAGTTGCTCAGTTGATGGCAGTTGCTGGTACAGAATTAGTTGCTGGTACAGAGTTACTTGCTGGTTACAGTCAGTTGCTTAATGGGTTACAGAGTTAGTTTGCTGGTACAGAATTAGTTGCTGGTACAGAATCAGTTGCTGGTACAGAATTAGTTGCTGGTACAGAGTGAGTTGCTGGTACAGAGTGAGTTGCTGGTACAGAGTTAGTTGCTGGTACAGAGTTAGTTGCTGGTACAGAGTTAGTTGCTGGTACAAAGATAGTTGCTGGTACAGAGTTAGTTGCTGGTACAGAGTTAGTTGCTGGTACAGAATCAGTTGCTGGTACAGAATCAGTTGCTAGTACAGAAATGGTTGCTGGTACAGAGTCAGTTGCTGGTACAGAATTAGTTGTTGGTACAGAATCAGTCGCTGGTGCAGAGTTAGTTGCTGGCACAAAGTTAGTTGCTGGTATAGAATTAGTTGCTGGTACAGAATCAGTTGCTGGTGCAGAATTAGTTGCTGGTACAGAGTTAGTTGCTGGTACAGAGTTAGTTGCTGGTGCAGAATTAGTTGCTGGTACAGAGTTAATTGCAGGTACAGAATCAGTTGCTGGTACAGAGTTAGTTGCTGGTACAGAGTTAGTTGCAGGTACAGAATCAGTTGCCTGGGTACAGAGTGAGTTGCTGCGTACAAAGATAGTTGCTGGTAACAGAGTTCAAAGTTTGCTGGTACCAGAATTAGATGCTGATCACAGAATTAGCTGCTCGGTACAGAGTCAAGTTTGCTGGATCCTACAGAGGTAGTTGCTGGTACAGAATAGTTATGCTATGTTCAGAATTAGTTGTGGTACAGAGCTTACAGAGCGTTTGCTGGTACAGAGTTTAGTTGCTGGTACAGAGTTAGTTGCTGCGTACAGAGTTAAGTTGCTCGGCTACAGAGTTATTGCTGGATACAGAATTAGATGCTGGTACAGAATTAGATTATGCAAAAATACCTCTGGTTTACAGAGTCAGTTGCTGGTACCAAAATCAGTTGCTGTGCAGAGTTAGTTGCTGGTACAGAATTAGTTGGCTGGTGCAAGATGTTCGTTGCTGGTACAAAGAGTTAGTTGCTGGTACAGAGTTAGTTGCTAGCCAGGGTAACAGAGTCAGTTGCTGGTACAGAATCAGTTGCATGGTACAGAATTTAGTTGCTGCGGTGCAGAGTTAGTTGCTGAGTTACAGAATTAGTTGCTGGTACCAGAGTTTAGTTGCTTGGTACAGAGTTTAGTTTGCTGGTACAGAGTTTAGTTGCTGGTACAGAGTAAGTTGCTGGTACAGAATTAGTTGCTGCTTACTGAATCAGTTGCGGGTACAAGAGTTAGTGCGTTGCTCGGTACAGAGTTAGTTGCAGTTGCACAGTTTGGTGTCAGTTGCATAGTTAGGTTGCTGTGTACAGAATTAGTAGCAGTTGCAGAGGGTTCCTTGCGTTGCAGTTTACTGGTTACAGAGTAGTTGGACTGGTACAGAAATCCGCTTTATGCAGTTGCCAGTGGTGGCAGTTGCATTAGTAGTTGCTGGTACGAAATAGAATTAAGTAAGCAGCAGTTGCAGAGTTGATTTGCAGTTTACTGGTACAAGAGTTTAGTTTGCTGGTACAGAATCCGTTGCAGTTGCCACAGTTATGGCTGGCAGCTGCGGAGTTAGTTGCTGGTACACATAATTAGTAGAAGTTGCTCAGTTGATGCAGTGTTAGTTGCTGGTACAGAATTAGTTAGCAGTTTGCCCACAGTTGGTTGGCAGTTGCGGAGTTAGTTGCTGGTACAGAATTAGTAGCAGTTGCACAGTTGATGGCAGTTGCGGAGTTAGTTGCTGGTACAGAATTAGTAGCAGTTGCACAGTTGGTGGCAGTTGCGGAGTTAGTTGCTGGTACAGAATTAAGTAGAGCAGTTGCCCACAGTTGGCTGGCAGTTGCGGAGTTAGTTGCAGTGCAGACTCGTTGCAAGCTGCTCAGTTAGTTGCAGAGTTGCGGTCCTCCTTTACCTCTATCTGTCCAATATTTGTTTCTGCCCATCCTTCCTTCTTCTCATCCCTCCCATCCCTCCTTTCCCCCATCCCTCCTTCTTTCCATCTCTCCCATCTTCCCTCCTTCTTCCCATCCCTCCTTCCTGCCACATCCCTTCCCATCCCTCCTCCTGCACATCCCTCCTTCTCTCCTTCCCTCTGTCTTCCCATTTATTTCTTCTGTCCATCCCTCCTTCCCATCCCTCCCATCCCTCCTTCTCTCCTTCCCCTATCTTCGCTTTTTTCCCCTGCCCATCCCTCCTTCTTCCCACCCCTCCTCCTGCACATCCCTCCCATCCCTTCCCTCTATCTTCCCATATTTGTTCTGTCCATCTCTCCTCCCCTCCTTCTCTCCTTCCCTCTGTCTTCCTATATTGTTTCTGTCCACCCCTCCTCCTGCACATCCCTCCCATCCCTTCCCCGTTCTTTCGCCACCGGAGGACAAACTATTTTCCTATGCCAAGTAGCTACCGTGTCATGGAGGAGGTGAGGAGGAGGGAGGAGGAAGGAGGGGGAGGAGAGGGAGGAGGAAGGAGGGAAGAGGAAGGGAGGAGGGAGGAGGGAGCGAGGGAGGAGGGAGGAGGGAGGAGGGAGGAGGGAAAGGGAGGAGGAAAGGGAGGAGGAGGGAGTGAGGGAGGAGGGAAGGAGGGAGGAGAAGGCACAGGAGGAGAAGGGGGAGGGGGAGGAGGGAGGAGGGAGGAGGGGAGAAGGAGGAGGGTGGGGAGGGGGATGGGAGGAGGGAAGGGAGGGAGGAGGGAGGGAGGCAAGGGTGGAGGGGAGGAGGAGGGAGGGAGGGAGGAGGAGGCGCAGTCCAACGAGGGAGGAGGAGGGAGGGAGGAGGGAAGGGAGGAGGGAGGGATGGAGGGAGGAGGGAGGAGGCGGAGGAGGGAGGAGGAGGAGGGAGGAAGGGGAGGAGGGGAAGGAGGAGGAGGGAGGAGAAAGGAAAGGGAGCCAGGGAGAGGGAGGAGGGAGGAGGAGGGGAGGAGGGAGGGGAGGATGGGAGGAGGAGAGAGGGAGAGGGGGAGGGAGGGGAGGAGGGAGAGGGAAAGGAGCGGAAGAGAGGAGGAGGGAGGAGAGGCAGGAGGCGAGGTGAGGAGGAGGGAGTGGGAGGGAGGAGAGGAGGAGGCTGGACGTGGAGGAGGGAGTGGAAGTAGGAGTAGGGAGTAGGGTAGGGAGTAGGGAGTACGGGAGTAGGAGTAGGAGGAGTAGGAGATAGGGAGGAGGGAAGAGGGAGACGGAGGAGGAGGAGGGACATAGCCATCCTTGTCACATGGCTATGTTTGTCAAGTATACAAGAGCGAGTGTACAGGATGCAATGGGAAACAGCATTGGATGGCAGAGATCAAATCTCTCCCCATCAACACCCTAGTGCTCCTGGTAGCTGAAATCCTGGTAACTAGTAGCTGGAGCCCTGATATTCCTAGTAGCTAGTAGCTAAGGCCCTAGTACTCCTAGTAGCAAGTAGCTGATGCCCTGACACGCAACAGTAATAACCCCTAGTAGCTAGCTAGCTTAGCTTATGCCCCCATAACCCCACCTGTTCTTTTCGCTTTCGCAGGCCAAACTTGTAAACAGAAGGACGAGTGGGGCATATAAGATGCAATGTTAACAGCGTTGAGATTGGCAGGGCATCGCGCTTTCTGAAGCAAAGTTGTCAGCAGCTGTGGTTTAGGCGCTGGGGGCTCTGGCACACGGTTTTGAAGTGCGGGGCCCAGTGCAACAACACTAACACAGCGCCAATGAATGCGACCGAGTTATCTGGGGATGGGGGGGAGGGGGGGAGGGATTCCGGGGGGGGGAGGGTTAGCCGAGAGGTAGAGGAGGTGGAGGCAGGGTGGGAGGTTGAGGGTTTATTGGAGGGGCTTTTGTGCACGGTTTTTGAATGATGTAGTGCCAAGGCCAATGTAACTAAATTAACACAGAGCCATTGAATGCGCCGCGTTATCTGGGCGAGGGGAGAGGAGGAGAGGAGGTGCCAGTTCGTGTGGGTGCGTGGGTGGTGGGATTGTAGGGCGTGGGAAGGGGGCTCGGCCATGATTTTTAAAGTGCGGGGCCCAGTGCAACCAAACTAACACAGCGCCAATGAATGCGCCCGATTATCTGGGGGGGGGGGGGGGGGGGGAGGGGGAGGGTTAGAGTGGTGCAGGTCGGTAGGATGGAGGGGTGGAAGGGCTCAGGGCACGTTTTTAAGTGGTGGGCCCAGTGCAACCAAACTAACACAGCGCCAATGAATGCGCCCGATTATCTAAGGGGGGGGGGGGGGGGGCGGAGTGGAGGGGAGGGGAGAGGTAGAGAGGCAGAGTGTGGAGTGGTGGAGAGGGGCGGGCACGGAGGGTAAGCGAGGTAGAGAGGTTAGTGGAGTGATGGAGGGGATTCGGGTGGTGGGGATGGAGGGAAGGGGGGAAAGAGGATAGGCTCGGAGTGCACGGTTTTTAAAGTGCGGAGCCCAACGAAACCAAACTAACACTGCGCCAATGAGTTGCGCCGATTATCTGGGGGGGGGGGGGAGGGGAGGCTAGGAGAAGGCTAAAGGAGAGAGGCTGGAGTGCGTGGAGGTGGTGTGTGTGGGGGTGGGGGGGGGGAGGGGGGAGAGAGAGAGGGTTAGGAGGGTAGAGGATCAGAGAGGCGGAGGGGTGGAGGGAGTGTGAGGGGAGGTGTGAGCGGAACGGCATGGTAGGGGGTGGAAGCGGCTTCTGGATCGGCAGGTTTCGGTTTTGAGCCGCGGGCCCAATGTAACCAAAGAAACACCAGCACCAATTAATTTCAATGCGATCACCGCATTATCATGGAGGGGAGTGGAGGGGGCAGGGTGATGTGAGGTAGAGATGCGGATGCGGGGGAGGCGGGGAGGGGTATGAGGTGTAGAAAGGCGGATGGGGGGGAGGTGCCAGGGGAGGGGGCTGAGGGGATAAGAGGGGAGGATCGGGGTGGGGGATATGGAGGGATGGATAGCTCAGGGCACGATTTGAATTGAGGTGCGGGCACCCAACATTACCAAACTAACACAGCGCCAGAATGACTGAATGACTGACTGTCTGACTGACTGTGACTGACTGAATAAATACGGAATGATTCAGGAGGGGGGGAGGACATAGCGGGAGGGTTAGGAGCGATGGAAGTGGGGCAGGTCGGTAAGGAACCGGCACGGATGCTTAGTGCTTGGAATTGGCGTAACGGGAGAACTTCGAATTGGTAGAGGGTGAAGCAGCCCAGAGTTGGCCTGAAAAATCATTGTCCACTTCAACTCGAACCATGTTCATGCAGGTCTGAGGCGTTTAGGCAGATTACCAACGTCCGACGATTTCCCGCATACGCCTGTTCTGATGTTGCATGCACGACAGCCTCTACAGAATGGCATGTGTGAGCGGAAATTGCAGGCATGGGAGCGAATAGGAAAAGCAGTTGGCAGTAAGTCGCACATGTAGGCGGCAGATGTCCCACGTGACAAAGCTGCGGTAACGCAGGGCTTCCGCTCATGTCGGCCACTCTAGTGAGTAAGAGTGGCTTCCTGCGATCGAATTAAACGCAGGTTGAGCATGGATCTGACTCAGGACCAGCTCCAGCAACACAGCCCATGAGGGGATGACGAACCATTGACGAAGAGGAAAATGTTGACACAACATGCAGCAGGCAAACAGGCTAACAGGCAAAAAAAATCGTCGGCGCCCACTTACAATCTGCAATAGGAAAGGACCACGGAAATCTTCTGAAAAGCTTAGTTCGAGAAACCAAATTCCGCTAAGCACCGGAAAAGCTGGGTTGAATCGTCCGCTGATATGGCCGAAAGGAAGGACGCCTCACTGGAAGAAGAAGCGAGGCCGTATCCGAAACTAATCCAAACCATTTGCCCATCGATTGACCTTTTGCTCCTGGCAGCAAAGCGTTGGCGACAACGGAGTCGCCAAAGTAGATACCAAACATAGTGCCGAGAATCTCGGTACAAACTTTTGGAGGCCCAGGCTGTAGACCATGATGGCGAAAATAGGCGAAACGCGAAATGCCAATTCGCGGCTTGGTAACAAATTAAAAGAGTAATTGAAGAAGGTGGGGGAATATTTTCATACCGACTGAATATATCCACGGCCTAGGCGGTCGGGGCTTGGGCAGATTACTCGGTTTACCGTAGGTTACAGCTGGTCTATCCCAAGTACAAAGTGAACTTTGTGGTCGGAAACTCGATTTGAAGAGCTCTAAATCTATTGCAAATATGATTACGAGGATAAGTTGGAAGACCCCTCCCGGATGTTGTGGGCGTGATTTGTCTTGGGTCAAATAATGGCCTGTTTGGATGACAACAATGTTATGTATCTGCATTTGCATCGGAGGGGTCGTGCGCTAAGTGTGGTTAAAGAGGCTCGGACCATGCACAGGTTGGGCCAAAAGGTTCGCGCACGAAGTGAAAGAGTGTGCGCGAATTGCGCTACAGGGTTCCTGGTGGAAGAGGAGAGAGTTAGGGAGGGCTTTATTTTCGCTCTGAGGAGCGGCAATAGTCAAAATACGTTGTCTTGTGGGACAGATTGTCAAAAATATTGAAGAGGAAAGAAAGAAGCGAGAATCACTATGCCAATCGACTGACTCCTTGAAAGTTGAGAAGTTGAATGAACGCGGGAGCTATATTGGGGACCATCGAGAACATGGAGGGAAAGTGTACCTGCGGGGCCACTTCTACTATTGCTCAGGCATTCAGCGGATGCACATTGCGGCAGCCATTTTGCGTCGCCGTGCAATAACCGGCAGGAAACAAATCCACCTGTCAGCTACGTCACTACACCCGGACCCGTAACCGGGACCCAGCTCCATAAAGGCAATAAAAGGCCCAGGCCAGGACAGATCCTTAAGCGACTGTGCGACAAGCGACACGGAGAGATGCTTTATTCAGTCACGCCAGGGGGCAGGGGGGCTTTTGAGAACATAATGATGCTGCAAACTCCGAGAAAGGGCAGATGAGTAGGTCCCTGGTGAGTAGCGTCTCTGGCGAGGAGGGAGGGACTGGGACTTTCGGCAGCTGGGACTGGGGACTTTCGAAAGTAGTTGGAGCAAGTAGCTTACTCCTTAGCGCGGAATAAGCCACAAAAAACATTCGAACAAAATTTTGCGAAGGATCTTGACCCCTGCGATGCTATCACTCTATTCATTCCGCATTTCGACTATGGAGCCAAAATATTTTGCGTGGCGGGGGGTGGGGGGGGGTGGAATCGCCTGAAGGACGGGGCACGAGAGGCACGGAGAGGGAGAGAGAAGACACGTGGGGTGCGACTTGGGGGCTTCATTGGTTCTGACTCTGACAGCTTGTTCCAAACTTAGAGGTGCCGCCCTATCGGGGCCGGTACAACCTCTCGGACCGGTCCGGCTGTGGTTTACGTGGGTTCTGCCATGGTCTCGGATCTGGGGCTTTGCCTCGGTAACGGGTATCGGTTCTGTGCCTCGGTCTTGGGTATCGGTCTCGGTCCCTATCGCTGGCGGTCACCTCTCGCACGGACGTTGGTTTCGTGGAATTGTGTGGGTCTGTTGTCTCGTGCGTCAGGGTCTGTGCCTCGGTCGGCGTTCTCGTCTGGCGGGTCTCGGTCTGGGCCTGGCGTCTTCGGTAGCTTGAATGGTCGGTTTATCGGTTCTGTCGCCTCGGTCTGTGTATCCGGTTTCTGTTGTATCGGTCTGCGGTCTCGGTCTGCGTCTGTTGTCTCGGTCTGGGTCTGGGCGGGTCTGGTGTTCTCGGTCTGGGTCTCTCAGGTTCTCGAGTTGGCGTCCTCGGTCCTTCCTCAATTGGTCTTCGCGATCTCGGTTCTCGATCTCAGTCCTCTATCGGTGGCGGCCACCTCTCCACGGTGAGCCGTGGTTTCGAATGGAGTCTGTGTCTTGGTCTGGGGTGGTTGTGCCTCGGGTCTGGGTCTCGGTCTGAGTCTGGGTTCGGTCTGGTCTGTGATCCGCGTTTGGGTCTGGGCGGCGGTCTGGCGTCTCGGCCTGGAGTCTCAGTCTCGATCTGTGGTCTCGGTCTCGGTCTCGATGCTGGGTCTGGGGTCTCGGCCTGTGACTGGTCTCGGTCTGGTGGTTCTCGGTTTCATTCTGCAGTACTCAATGCTTCCAATGAGCTGCATCCGAGGTCACTGCGGCAACGTCCGGTTGGGCGTCGCCCGAGAGAGTGCTCACGGGTCGCCGAACCCTTAGGTTAAATTGCCTCTCCTCTCCGCCGCCGCCGCCAGTGGTGACCGGTTGTGACCGATGGTGTATTCTTCTCTCGTCGGGACGAGGGTCACTCTCGCAACGGTCGTTGGGTGTTCTTCATCACGCTGGAACCAAAACCAAAATGAAATGCGGCTGTCTCGGTTTCTGTGTATCGGTCCTAGGGTCTTGTTGTAATCTGTGTCTCTGTGGCGGCTCGGTCTGGCTGCTCGTATGCGGTTCTGGGATTCTCGGTCTGGGTCTCGGTCGTGCGCATCTGGGTCTGCTGCCCTGGTCTAAGGGTGCTACGATCATGGCCGAGTCTTGTGCAGAACGTGGTCTCGGTCTGGGCCTCTGGTCTCTTGTTTCTCTGGTATTCTGCGTTCTCGAAGTTCCATGCAGGCCATCTCGGTCATGGTGATATATTCGGTCGTAGTAAATATTAGTAGGATATAACTCACCTAACTATCGGCTGATTGATAGATCTAAGATGTTCTCTCTACAGAGACTACCAGTAGACCTAACCTAGCTCTCGACCACAGTTATAGACAATATATGGCGAAGACGTTTATTATATTAGTAGGATTAATAATATGATATCGGGGCGATGATAGGATCTAGACATGTCCTACAGAACTCCCGTAGCCTAGCAGTTCTGATAAATAATGCGAACCCGTTAATATATTAGTAGATATAATGGAGATCCTCTCGATTCGCTCGAAGTCCTTCGTCGAATCAGACGCTTTTTCAATTTTTTTATTTACTTTTAAGTCGTTTATACTTTCACATCTTAGTTAAATAGAAACCATTAAGATGTGGATCTGCAAACTAATCAAGACCCGTTATATATTAGCCTATGAAATATGGGATCCTCGAGTTATGCTCATGACATCCTCGAATCAGACGTTTCAATTTTTTATTTTACTTTTATAGTCCTTCTAATATCCAAGAAGGATGTGTTACTTCTTCACACAAATACAGGAACGCATCTACAGTTAAATAGAAACCTTAGATTACGTGATCTGGAAACTAATCAAACCCGTTATTATATTAGAGGGGATATGGAGATCCCGATTGCTCGAATCAGACGTTTTCAATTTTTTTTATTTTATTTTTTTGACAAGCTTTTACACTTTCACATCTAGCTTTAAATGAACCTTAGAAGATTTGAATTCTGATAACTAATTCAAACCCTCTATATATTCAGTAGGATATGGGAGATCCTCTCGATTGCTCGAATCTAGACCTTCGTGCCTCCTTATCCTACAAAAATAATAATTGGCTCGTCGTCTTACTCTCTCTCCT
>JAJSRW010000009.1:0-30466 GCA_022414725.1 Microglena sp. YARC | reverse complement strand
CCCGGAGTGGGGAAGGGTGCGTTATTTGAAAAAGAAGGTTAGTAAGGAGTTGCGAATGTTATTGAAAGGTTTACTTGTGCGTGGTAAATTAAGTGAAGCCTGTTGTTCCGCAGGCGTTTCTGCTGCGCGCAGCTAGCGGTCTAGGTTTTCGCGCCGAAAGAGGAGGGGGGGGGGTAGGAGGGGGGGTAGACGGGTCAGAGGGAGGGGCGGACGGGCATCGGAGGGAGCGAGTAGAAGGCAGTCAGGCGGTAGCTGGTGATTCGGTCGAAAGCTGGCCGGGGGGGGGGGGGGGGGGGGGGGGGGGGGGGGGGGTGGGGGGGGGGGGGGGGGGGGGGGGGGGGGGGGGGGGGGGGGGGGGGGCGGGGGGGGGTGGGGGGGGGGGGGGGGGGGGGGGGGGGGTGGGGGGGGGCTACATGGGGGGGTTACAGTAGGGCCAGTTTGGTTCAGCACGTTTGGATGTCTCTAGGCGGTTCTGGTTGAATGGAACGGTGTAGTTTTTTGGTAGAGTTTTAGTGAACCTCGTGGTGAGTTTGGCAAAACAAATGGGTTGTCGCGTGAACCAGCATCAATAGTGGCTAAAGCCCCAAATAGACGAAAATCGGGAAAAAAGTTACCTTTTAAAACTTTTTCGAGCAGTTGTAAGCTGACATTTAAAACCTTAGCCAGATTGCAAAACCATTCTTTTGAAAAAGGAAACTCCGTTTTGGGCTTACAGATAGGATTGTGGCACAGGTCGTTATAATTTGCCCCAATGTTCAAATGGCAGATATTTGTGTTTCAAGAGTCATTACAAGTTGGAAACTCATCAAGTTGCAGATGGTATTTTCAAACCCTCCAGGCATATTCCAGCATATGGATTGGTGAAGAAGTTTCAGGAGGTACCCATTCGACCTACACAAGTATACCAGCAGGCCATTTTCAGCCTAAATGCTGGATAGAGCCGCAGCAGTCGGAACGGAGGCGGGATACGCAGTTTTAACAATTCAAATTTAGGCCATTATGATGGATGGCGATTAGATGGCGATTGATTGATCCCTGGCTGATTTTGCTCTTGTTAGCTCGGGGCAGTCCTTCAATGTCGTGTCGTGGACTTCCGGGAAGCTTTCCCGCACGACATGCAGGCAGGATGACGAAAATACGATGTAATCTCGGAAATTGATTTAGAATTTGCTTTTGGTCTTATATGGAGCATCAGAATTGAGAGAACATTATTGGGCTGGGGCCCGGAGCTTACGCCACCGGGCTACATCGAGCCTCTACGAGCAACGGCGCGATACAAAGGCAAAACTTTGACATTTAATGGGCGTTCCTGCTTCCCAAACGGATTTCAATCTTACGATTCCACTTTTTGGGGGTGCTCTTTGATGCTTTCCAAATGCAATTACGATAAAAATCGTAAGATTAGTAGTCAATTTTGGACAAGAATATGCTTGAAATGAGCTTGAAAGACCGGAGAAACGTACAGATTGCGAATGTTACAACGTTGAATGCCATGAACAAAATGGTGTTAACATCAATTCGTGTCTTACCAATTATAATTGTGAAGAAATAAAGGGAAAGCGGACGGTTATAAGTCACGGCAGGCAGAAAATTCAGCTTTTACATCTTTACAATACAAATCGTAAGATTATATATAATTCATTAGTAAAAAACTTCAAGACACATTCCAGACTTCAAAGACACATTCACCAGCATCGCCATCTCTGGATCTTGCATCAAGGTGCGGGACAAGCGGGCCCGTCTCGAAAGCTTCCATTTCTTCTTCTGGTCTTGCCGCTGCATCACGGTCTTCCTACCTATTGACGCACAGAAAAGTGCCATTGGACGCCCCGACATTATAGCGGCTGCTCGATGAGTCCCAAAACAAGATTGTGATACGCAGGAGAAGTGGTCGTAGAATTCGTACTTTGTGGCGGGAGCTTAGCTCCGTTGGCAACTATGTGATGTGCATGCAAGCTGGCGATGCTCGGGGCATGCTAGCGGCTTTGCTAGAGAGGAGGAACGCCATTGGGCTTGGACTGTATCACTCAGAAGCTTTGGGGCTGCTGCATGGCGTTTGAACATGTTTGCAAAAACGGGAGCAGGCGGTATTGGTTTACATTTTCTATCACGTTGTCGCAACGCCTGTACTGATGCAGATGATGAAAGAAGGAATTGTGAGGACGGCGGTACTGTTCAGCGAAGATTGACGGAGAGTTTCGCTATATAGATGACAACGCCTGTGAGCCCAGTGAGGAAAATGCATGCAAAAGTCTAGAGACGTTCCCAGACATATGCGAGGGTGGGAAGAAAGCGCAGATTGGCTGAGGACGAGTTCGAGGCCTGCAAGGAGAAGGTTCTGGAAAGCTGCATTCATAGTGCAGGAACAGTAAAAGGGCTGATGGAGTCAGACAAGAAGTTAGATAGCCCTCGTTGGGTTGCGTGCCAACTTGTCCCAGAGCAAGACGAGTCAGTTAGCACATGATCTGTCAGCACTAAGTGAGAAGTTAGCACCAATGGACTTGTTGGGAGCAGTTCAACATTAAGCATTGTGCACAAGTTTCACGAGTGTAACTTGTTTGCATATGTGCATCCAACACACAGTTTTTTTTGAGTGATTTCAGGATTCTAGGATGGCAGGTTGCAGATTTCAGGATTTAAATTTGTGGTTATGTACATTAATGATGTTATGAGGTATGAAATTATGATAATAAGTCCTGAGTTAGGGAGTTATTAGTTCTGACTTGTATAAGGTACATATAAGCTTCTGAGTTGTGAGTTATAAATTATGAGGTACACATAAATAAGATTTCGGAGTCGTAAGTACTAAGTGTTGTAATTTTGAACTGGTTGAGTTGTGAGTTGTGAGATAAATAATTATGAGCAATGCGTTAAGACTTTGTAAACAGCTTTTCACCTTCCTCTTGACTGTCCTCTACAATTGATTTTGTATTCCAATTACTTTTCTCTCTCTCCAAACGAGCAAATCAATGTTACAATTGAAATTGAAGGGAATAGTCTCTTTCTCAGGAATACAACAAAACAATCTTACAAAATAAATTGTAAGATATTTTTCGTAAAAGCCACCAAAAAAGCAAAATCAATTAATTTTGCAGAAAATGCGATCTTACAATATTTAAATCGTAAGATTTCAGTAAAATAAAAAATCCGTTCGGAAGCAGGAACGCCCATTATTTGGAAAGATGGTTACAACTAAAGTCTAGAAAACGGCTAACTAACTAAGGAACCAGATATACAATAAACCCAAACATGATAAACCAATAGGCTATGAAACTAGGAAGGAAAGAACTAGAGCTAGAATAAATAAAAACAAGTGAATAACGTGCGAATAACTTTAATCCTTCTTCATACATAGCTGAAAAATCAGAATCCAACTAGAAAAGGGAAGAGTCTCCAAGAAATGGGCAATGAGGAGGGTTGAAAGGATGAGCCATACTACTATGCCAAAGCACAGTGGTCCCTCTTGACTCCGTCAAGCCGAGGGCACATTTGGAGTCCAATAGGGCACCAGGAAAATGTAATCATCATCACATATCCGCCATATATCATAATATTACTCGGTGTCACAATCGACTATCTAGGATACTCCTCATATTAGCCTCCACAATATTCAGTGAGTGGTGATGAGGGCTGACCAGCCTAGTTGGCCTACGCTAGCCGCGGAATGGCCCTTGCTTGCTACTTTTGTTGAAGCTTTTTGTTAGCGTCTTTGCTAATGTAAGCTCTTCTTCTTTTTTATACCCACGACCCCATATTTGTCTAGAACGAGACTCTCCTGGCTGCGTCGGTCAGTCCTTGTGAAGCCTCGCTGTATCTCATGCGAGCTCCCAACCCATATAGTAAGTAAGCTCATAGCCTAAGACGCCTGCACTATTTAAAACAATGTAGAGAGGTGACTGGTATTATGGTTTAGTTAAAGTCTTAGTCTAAATGGTGCCCCGCAATAGTTTTATCCGTAGGGTGGCGGGGAACCATTGATATATTAAAAACTTCAATTGTATCCAATTGCTCTTTACACCGTTGCCAATAGGTAGGCTTCCTAGACTCCTAGGGCTATGAGCTATTACTATGGGTTGGGGAGGTTCGCATGGGATATTGGGATAAAGTCTGGGCTTCACGAGGGCTTGTCAAGGGCTGATCGGACGCAGCAAGGAAAGACAAATGAGGACGTGGGTATGATAAGGGAAAGATGTAACTTTAACAATAAGCAAGCAAAAGGTTCCACAGAACAAGCAAGGCAAGGGACCTCTCGACCCCGTTATGGCGGACTGAGTTCGCGTGTACCTTACTCCGCGGCTGGCGAAGGTCAACTAAATAGGCCGGTCGGCATGTAAATTCTACTTCTCGATGCTGCTTCACTAATCGTAGCATAGCAAGCTCATTCAATCGCGGCAAGGCAAAAGGGAAACATCGCAAGTCGGTTCGAGGCATTTCCCAGGGAGGCGTGCGATTTCCTGCCGCTTGCCTCGTATCAAATTCACTATCTATCGGTTGCCTCTATCTATGTAGCTGCGTCAGCATCGCTATCAAACGAAATACATGCGTGCGTGCTCTTTAGCGTCACTAAGCTACCTGGCTACACCGTACGAGTGAAGAGCAATCACGGCCGTCATTGCCAAGTGCGATTCCTTCAGCCTAGATGCAGGAGATTTCTATTAGCTTACGCCGATGGCCAAAGCAACCGCCTACATGGGGCGTGGGTATGATAAGAATAGGAGACGGAGGGAGGCAGTCCTTCCCTATTAACGCCCTCATCTCTTCTGTACCCTACCCCAGATAGATATGGCAATGGCTGCGATATGGCCGGTTGTCTAAGATGTCTAGTATGTAGTATTAGGCCGGTTGTCGAGTATCTAAGAGAAGCCACGTGCGTACCATCGGTTCGTTGCTTTGTGCTGGCTACCCGCTAATGACCGTACCTCGAGTTGGGAAGGTTGGGGTTTGGGGTTGGGGGTTGGGGGGGGTGGGGTTGGGGGGGGGGGGGTTTGGGGGGGGGGTAGTACATGAATACCCTAAACCTGCTTAAAAGGTGTGGACCTCGGACCATTAAAAGCTTCCATAAGCAATTAGACCTTGGAACTGAAGGGGTGGGGTAAAACGAATTCTTACAGAGGTATACACAAATCATGTTTTGGTAAGCAACTTTATGCCACATGGAAATGTCAGAAAAGTTTGAGGGCCCCCTCAGCAAAAGGCGATCTCGATTCATGCGCATTCAACCAAAACCCTACAGACCCAGCACATGAGCCTTAGACAAGTATCATGGCGTGGTATGCTTATTTTGATCAATTATGGTAGGGGTGCGAAGTATAACAATAGGTGCTTACATTACATTACATTACATTACATTACATTACATAATAAATCAATCTTTTTAATGTTATGTATTAGGTTGGGCCTTGTTACTTTTAAGCACCCTGGCCCTTAAGAGGGCAGAACACGGTGCGCCTGAGTGGTACTGCGTATATATTTTAGGTTGGTGAAAAGTGTCACTTACATGTAAGCCTTATAGCTCTTGGCTGCCTTATAATTAAAAAAAGGCGCGGTCGCGCTGTAGATTTACCTCCTGGGCTATCTGCCAATTACATGGTTTATGGGGGGTAAATCTAAAAATGAATGTACAAGGCATACATGCTCTTGTTGAAAGATTTGACTTCAAATAAAAATTCACACCCACCACTTAATTTACAAGCAACACAACCACACAACCACCACAACTACAAAACACACACCACCACACCACAACCACACAACCAACTACCACAGAAACACACTAAAAAACACACCACCACACACCACCACTCCATCTACAACAAACACACCACACACAAACAACACAACACTTACCAACCATCAACACACCAAACACAAAGCTCCTAACCACCACCCAACCACCTCTAACACCACATCTGTATAAACATATGTTTCTGGAGGGGGTCCTTGTAAGCTTAATGGTATGTTGAACCTTTTGAATGGCAATACATCCCTGCATAGGGCTGTAGAACAAGTCTATGGCTTTTTGTAGCTATTTTGTTTTTGGTGTTTGGACATTATATCCCATGGGATTCGGACTTCACATAAGTGAGATGAGGGGATGAGTGGTGAAAGGAGGTGATGTACTGTACTCCGCCAGAATGCACCTGTCTGAGTATCAGTTTGCTCTGGGCCATGCAGACTAACGTGTGTAGATACTACCCCTACAGGGTAGTTCAGGACGCTGCGTCCTTCGTCGCATATGCAACGTCGAAGGGTTCAATGCATCTCAGGACGCTACGTGGGGAGGGTCTGTTGGCCAGAAGGAAGGGTCCTTTGCGTCGCAGGACGCAGGTTATACAATTGGTTGCGTCTCAGGAAGTAGAGCTGGGGGTCCTCCTGAAGTACTCTGTACCCCTATGAGACCAGGGTTCTTTGAGACAGGTAGGTTTGGCCGAGTATCGCATGGGGGGAAGTATTCCATTATGCAGACGGTTAGACGCCGAATTGCCGACGAATAGAACCATGTAACAATTCTTCTTCTTCTTCTTCATATTATTATATTCATATTCTATTTTACAGTCTAGGGGTAGCCAATTACCGTAGGTTGGAGATTCTTGTCCAACCTAAAAAAACCTTAGGCACATGATATGTTGGCGGAAAATATAAATAGAAATGGCGGATGACACCCGAAAGGGGCTAAAATCATGGCGGGTTTTAAGGTTGGCGGATGTTACAGATTTTTGGTGCTCCATAAATTGGTCCAATTTACCAGTGGCGGAATCCTTTTTACATTTTTCCAATTCAAACCAGATTCAAGTGTGATTAAAATGAGTTATTCTGGGCATAAGCAGGAGTTGACAAATATTGGACCTGTCAACCTGTGTAAACAAATTGAGGAGGGCTGACCCCCCCCCCCCCCCCCCCTGAATTATAAATTCCCCCCAACTTCATCCCCACTTAAAGCCCCTAACTTCAGCCCACCACATTATAGCACCCACCCTATAGAACTAATAGGTGCATGGCATGAAGTGGGAGAATAACAGTGCGTGGTGCCTTGAGAGCGTGTAACGAGGTTTCGAAAAGGTGCCAGCAGAGAACTGCGCCTCGTGGGCGACGAACACGCGACCCCTCAAGATATGTCAGATCTACAGGCTGTCCTGCAAAGTCCTCCCAAGTGCAGTACACTGTAGTTGTAGTGTCCCTGGCGAAATCTTGGCGGATGGCCCAATCCGCCAGCGCTCCCCGTTTGGCCTGAACACTTGTCCGCTATCTCATGCGCCTACATATTATGCGCCTACGGTAATCAAGTTATTTTCTAGATTATCATATCCGGAGGGGCTGTTGACAAGCAGCACACCAGGGTACTTCCAAGCGTGCGCTTTCGCGCACTGGCGCGCTGCTTTTTTGAGCCCCAGTGCGCGTTTAGGGTTTAGGGTTTAGGGTTGCGTTTTGCGCAGTTTTTTGCACCCCCCTGTAAGCGCAGCAAGCAATTTTGCGCTTTTTGCACTACAAAGCGCAGTTTTTATTTTTTCAAGTGCGCTAAAGCGCTAGCTATTCAGGTCAATTGAAGTACCCTGCAGCATACTATCTGGTTCCCAACGTTTGTATCGAAACGATTTTCAACCCAGGGGGGGGGGGGGGGGGGGGGGGTAGTACATGAGTGAGTGCGTGTGGGTGTCATGCTCTCTCCTTTGCATGGGTGGGACCAGCGCCAGCGCCAGCGAGAATTCAGAAAGAAACGCTCATAGGTGCTATTCCTCCCCCTCTTGATTTGCACATCCGCAGTGCCTTCAGTGTTTGTATGTCCTGTCGAGCCTCTTCTCTTTGCACGTAACACTTCGAGTTCAAATTCTCTTTGTGCGGCCTCCATCCCAATGCTCAGCTTGTGCAGAGTGCCATGAACAAGGTGACCTGATGGCATGTGGCAAGCAGGGTTGTGTATGTCAGTATATATGGATGTATGTATGTTACAGTCCAGGGGTAGGCCAAATAGGCTAAAGGGACTTGCCCAACCGTGTAGGAAGGGCTTAACAAGGAAACGCACTGATGAACTGAACCCCAAACTATCATTCATCGGACAGGGGCCCTGATTTTGTTCGAGGGTTGTTCAAAAAGATATAAAGAGATCCAAATCACTAGCCCTGCATATTTACAGTGAGCAGCCTGAAGGCTGATAGGCCACGTAACTGAACCAACAAACTATTAACAGTGAGCACCCAGAAGGCTGATAGGCCACATAACCGAACCAACCAACTATTAACAGTGAGCACTCAGAAGGCTGATAGGCCACGTAACCGAACAAAACAACTATTAACAGTGAGCACCCAGAAGGCTGATAGACCACGTAACCGAACCAACCAACTATTAACAGTGAGCACCCAGAAGGCTGATAGACCACGTAACCAAACCAACCAACAATTAACAGTGAGCAGCCTGGAGGCTGATAGACCACATAACCGAACCAACCAACTATTAACAGTGATCAGCTTGGAGGCTGATAGACCACGTAATTGAACCAACCAACTATTAACAGTGAGCACCCAGAAGGCTGATAGACCACGTAACCTAAACAACCAACTTTCAACAGTGATCAGCCTGGAGGATGATAGACCACGGAACCGAACGGAACCAACTATTAATTTGCTACCGGTTTTCAAATTGCTTTGGTGGCGGTGGTGATGGTGATGGTGGTGGTTTAGACAAATCAAATAATACACAAACGCTGATGGACACTCACCACTTCCTGCTCCTCGGAGAGATCCAAATCGTAGGCCTGTTGACAGTGCAGTTGTACAAGGTGTCAGGAGGTAGGTTGGATGGGTGGGTGGATCGAAGTATGCATGTGTGGGATGCCGGTTGTATGCATGTATGTATGACACCTACATGCATGCATGCATGCATGTATGTATGCAATATGACGGTAGCCCATGTGGCCGTTGGCACCACCTTTCAGGATGTACCCAGCAAAGAACGACCCCCCCCCCCCCCCCCCCCCCCCCACCCTCAGTCGGTCCCCTCCCCCCCCTCCCCCCCCCCCCCCCCCACCCTGCTTGCCTGCTGCACCCATTGATTAACACGTACACTTACCTCCTCCCTCTATCTCCCCCCTCCTTCAGCCCCCCCCCCCCCCCCCCCCCCCCCCCCCCCATCTTGAACCCCTGACCTTCCCCAGCATCAACAAAACACACATGCTCCTCCTACCTCTCCCCACGGCTTCCTGCTGAGAAAACGCGTCGCAAAGCTCATCCGAAGCTTTTCTTCGCGGGCATTTACCGAAGCTGGGGTGTTCTGAGAAACAATCCAGTCAACCGGAACTTCACTTGGGTACATGAATTGGTTCATTCAATCAACTCGTGCTCGCCATCAAACAATGCGCAGTGACAGGCTTCTGTATGCAATGGAAAGAGGTTGCAGAGATGGGATGAGCAGAGCAAGGATGAGAACGCTCAGTGAGACCAGCGCTGACTGATTGGCAGCCTTGCATTCCTCTTCAGGTATGGCAGCATAGGCTTCACATGCGGCCTGTTTAGCAGCTAGGCGTTCCTCATCGGGTATGGCAGCCCTGGCTCCACGCCTGGCCTCGGTGACAGCTCCGGATCGCGAATTGTGACACGTGAAGGGCAGGTCAGGGCAGGGTATCGCAGGATAGAGCGGGCAGGGCGGAAAGGGTGATGGCGCGCAGGTGGAATTTTGATGCGGAGGAGTGGAAGTTGGAAGTGGAAAGACGAAACCGGGAATTTGATTTTTACGCACTCGGCAGTACAGTAAAGCCATTGTCCGTGCACACCCCCTGCCCCCCGCCCCCCATCACGAGGAACGAAAGAAGGATTGCAAAATGCCGGTACGTGTATATACATGTACTAGTATGGTAGCCTGTGTGGCCGTTGGCTACCCACACCCAGGCCCTGGGTTCTGGTCTGGGTAGCAGAACAGGTTACGTCCTTGTATGTACCCCCTACCCATCTGTATCACACACATACCATTCCAACTCAACACAAGGCAGACCCACAGCGTCCACACATTTCTCGATCTCTCCTTGCCCCTCATTCCATGTACACACTTCATCTTTCTCCCCCTCCCCTCACCCAGTTATCCCACCCAGGGTGGGCCACCTCGACCCTCCCCCCCCCACTCTCTCTTTCCCCAACCGGCTCCCACGCATAATCCTTCTCCCTACCTCATCCCTTTCACTCCAGGTGCGAGCCTAGCTCAGAAATACGAAGTGGATAAAGAGCAGGCTGCGGATCCAACCTGCCAACAACTTGCGAAAGCCGACCCCGCTGAAAATACCGGGCGTGCGCAATCGCAATTCGCAAAGCGACGTACCTGCAGCCTCTTCTTTGCGCGTAACATAGTTGGGTCTGCAGCTGTTGTTTTCACCAGGAAATTGAAGGCAGTCCTCTATCGCAACATACTAAGCAATCGATGTATCAATGCTGGCAGCATGAGCTTCACCTGCACAGCCTGCAGGCAGCATAAGCTTCGCGCCTGTTTTGGTTAGCGGCCTGGCGTTGATTTGCAGGCATGGCAGCCCCCATGGTAGCATAGGCTTCACGCCTGTTTTGGTTAGCGGCCTGGCGTTGATTTGCACGAACTCGAGGAAGGATTGATGTTTTTTTGGCATGGTACGAAAAGTAGACCACGACAGCGAAACAATCGCAATCACTCATAAGGAGTAAGCGCTCAGAATATGATGAGCGATCACTCAGAAGGAATTAGCGCTCAGAATATGATGAGCGATCACTCAGAAGGAATAAGCGCTCAGAATATGGTGAGCGATCAGAGGAGACTTCGCTGAGAACGAAAGCCTACCCGCCTGCCCTCCAACATGCCAACCTGCCTAAGCATAATCTCACACTCACCGCCATAGCGTCTTCGGCTGACCCCCTGGCCCCCTCAATGAGCTCACGCTCGATCTCATCATCTGAAGCGTTCCTGTGGTGACCTATGGACAGAGAGAGAGGGTTTAGGCTTTAGGGTTTAGGGTTCCTGGGGTGACCTATGCTCGTAGAGAGAGGGTTTATGGTTTAGGGTTCTTGCGGTGACCTATGCACAGAGAGACAGGGTTTAGGTTTTAGGTTTTAGGGTTCCTGGGGTGACCGGTGCATGTAGAGAGAGGGTTTATGGTTTAGGGTTCCTGCGGTGACCTATGCACAGAGAGAGAGGGTTTAGGGTCCCTGTGGTGTCCCATGCACAGAGAGAGAGAGAGAGAGAGAGAGAGAGAGAGAGAGAGAGAGAGAGTTTAGGGTTTAGGGTCCCTGTAGTGTCCCGTGCACAGAGAGAGAGGGTTTAGGGTTTAGGGTTCCTGTGGTGCTCCATGCATATACAGAGAGGGTTTAGGGTTTAGGGTTCCTGCGGTGACCTATGCACACATAGAGAGAGAGGCTTTAAGGTTTAGGGTTCCTGCGGTGTCCCATGCACAGAGAGGGAGGGTTCGGGTTAAGGGTTCCTGCTGTGTCCTATGCACAGAGAGAGAGCGTTCCGGGTTTAGGGCTCCTGCGGTAACCTATGCAGAGAGAGAGAGAGAGAGACAGAGATAATATCATAAATACAACATAATGAATCAATGTGGGCAGGGTCTATAACTGCCACCCCTCCTCAGCCAAATATCCTCTTCCTTCCGCCGTTATTTGTTTTAGCAGGATTACACCAATACCAAGGATCAAAGCAATACATTTCTAGTTATTTGTCTCAGGATTACACCAATGGCAAGGATCAAAGCAATACATTTCTAGTTCTTTGTTTTAGCAGGATTACACCAATTCCAAGGATCAAAGCAATTCATTGTCTCATGATTCTCGTCAGTAGCTTGGGCAGACGACGAAGCAATATCAGTTGGGCTTATATTGCGGCAGCCAGAGAGGCAGCTATGGCCACCATATATAATATTACATTGCACCTGACTTTTCTTGCCTAAATACGCGATCCTGTTTTTTGTCAAAGAGTAGCTACGAGATAAAAATATGGATTTAGTAGGATAAGGTAGGATTTACCTTTCGGCTTCTTTGTCTTGGATTGGGCAGACGACGAAGCAATGTCAGCACTCAGCAGGGCTTATTGCGGCAGCCAGAGAGGCAGCTATGGCAACCGTATATTATATTATATTATATTATATTATATTATATTATATTATATTATATTTCGGCTGTCTTTTCTTGCCTAAATACACGATTCTAATTATTGGTCTACGAGCAGCTACGAGATGAAAATACGGATTTAGTAGGATAAGGTAGGATTTACCTTTCGGCTTCTTTGTATTGGGTTGGGGAGGCGACAAAGCAATATCAGCAGGGCTTATATTGCGGCTGTCTTTTATTTCCTACATACACGATCCTAATTATTTGTCTATGCAGGTCTACGAGAGAAAATATGGATTGATTAGGATTAGGTAGGATTTACCTTCCGGCTTCTTTGTCTTGGGTTGGGTAGACGACAAAGCAATGTCAGCAGGGCTTATATCGCGGCAGCCAGAGAGGCAGCTATGGCCACCGTATATTATATTATATTATAATTATATTATATTATATTATATTATATTATATTATATATTATATTGCACCTGTCTTTTCTTGCTTAAATACACGGCCCAAATTATTTGTTCACGAGAAACAGTTCAATTAAGTAGGATTTACCTTTGGGCTTCTTTGTCTTGGGCTGGGCAGACGATGAAGCAATGTCAGCAGAGCTTATTGCAGCAGCCAGAGAGGCAGCTATGGCCACCGCTTCCGCCACCAAAGTGTCCTGGGGTTCAGATGCTGAGCCTGAGGGTCCCGCCTCGTCCTCTCCCATCCTCACTGCGGTCTGCATATATATGCATGTGTTTGTATTTCATGGGTTGCACTTAAACAAGGAGGCAGGGGGCATTGAGGCTGCCAAGGAATATGTTATGCCCACTCACTACTGCTTCTATTTCCATATGCAGTGTGTTGGGTTCAGATGATGAGCCTGAGGGTCCCGCCTCGTCCTCTCCCATCCTCACTGTGGTCTGCATATTCATTTGTCTTTTATTTATTGCTTGCAGATTTTTTTTGTCGACTGAACTTGCCTTAGCAGTGGGGGCAGGATGTATTGAGTCTCCTAAAGAATCTGCTATGCCCGATGCGAATATTTTCATACACAGCGTGTTGGGTTCAGTTGCTGAGCCTGAGGGACCCGCCTCGTCCTTTCCCATCCTCACTGTGGTCTGCATTTGTTTTTTTATTTACATATAAGCGATGGGGGCAGGGTGTGTTGACGCTGCCAAATAATCTGCTATGCCCACTGCTTCTATTTTCATGTACAGTGTGTCGGGTTCAGTTGCTGAGCCCGAGGGATTCGCCTCGTCCTCTCCCATCCTCACTGTGGTCTGCATTTGATGTTTTGTTTACATGTAAGCAATGGGGGGCCTCTTTGTCAGTGCAACAATTTAAATTCAATTTAAATTTGAATTGTATTGTTCATATGTGAGCAATGGGGGCAGGGTGCGTTGACGCTGCCAAGGAATCTGCTATGCATACTGCTTCTGCATACACAGCATATTGTCTTATTTGGGGTTTTCGTGGTAAGCCCGAGGGTCCGGCCTCGTCCTCTCCCATCATCACTGTGGTCTGCATTTGTTGTATTGTTCACATGTAAGCAATGGGGGGCCTCTTCGGCAGTACATCAATTTAAATTCAATTTGAATTTGACTTGTATTGTTTACATGTAAGCAATGGGGGCAGGGTGTGTTGACGCTGCAAAAGAATCTGCTTTGCCCACTGCTTATATTTTCATAAACAGTGTGGTAGGTTCAGATGCTGAGCCCGAGGGTCCCGCCTCGTCCTCTCCCATCCTCTCTGTGGTCTGCATTTGTTGTATTGTTCACATGTAAGCAATGGGGGGCCTCTTCGGCAGTACAACAATTTAAATTCAATTTGAATTTGAGTTGCATTGTTTACATGTTAGCAATGGGGGCAGGGTGCGTCGAGGTAGGAGTAATAAGGCGTACTATTTATTTATGTATTGGTTGCACGTAAGTTGTACTTGAAGGAGGCTACATTTTACATGCTATGGACATAGAGGGACATAGAGGTACAGAGAGTGCTATGGACAAAGAGTGACAGCAAAGAGGACCCACTTGAGTGAGTGCCATAGAGATAGAGTGACATAGAGGTACAGAAAGTGCCATGGTCAGAGAGGGATAGAAAACGACACTGGACAGCAACTTGGTCATGTAACACCTTTCACCAGAGGTACAGAGAGGAACAGAGAGGTACAGAGAAGTACAGAAAGGTACCTAGAGGTACACAGAGGTACAGAGAGGTACCTAGAGGTACAGAGAAGTACAGAAAGGTACCTAGAGGTACAGAGAGGTACATAAAGGTACCTGGGGGTACAGAGAGGTACATAAAGGTACCTAGAGGTACAAAGAGGTACGGAAAGGTACGGAAAGGTACCTAGAGGTACCTAGAGGTACCTAGAGGTACAGAAAGGTACCTAGAGGTACAGGGAGAGATGACCTACTTGGGTGAGTGCCATGGTCAGCTCAAGGGCCGGCCGTTTGGTCGTGTCTGTTACATGCCTGAATGCCCATGTGTTGTGCTTTGTGTGTGCTGTGTGTTGTTGGTTAATAATTGATTACAAATACAAATAATAATAATAGGGGGACAGAGAGGGACAGAGAGGGACAGAGAGAGATGACCTACGTGGGCAAGTGCCACAGAAAGTCAATAATTGATTACAAATTAAAATAAATTTATTTTCATTTTTAATCAATAAAAATGACAAAAGTGACAGAGGGACAGGGAGAGATGACTTACTTGGGTGAGTGACATGGCCAGTCAATATTTGATTACAAATAAAAATAAAAATAATAAGGGTGGCCGAGAAGGACTGCAAGGTACATATATGGATGACCTACTTGGGTGAGTCCCATGGCCAGCTCAAGGGCCGGCTGTTTGGTCGTGTCCATGAGATGCCTAAATGCCAATGTGTTGTGTTGTGTGTTGTTGGTTTATGATTGATAAAAAAGGGGATAGAGAGGGACAGAGAGAGATTAACTACTTGGGCAAGTGACATGGCCAGTCAATAATTGATTAACATAAAAATAAAAATGAAAAGGGTGACCGAGAGGGACAGGGAGAGATGACCTAGTTGGGTGAGTGCCATTGCCAGCTCAAGGGCCGGCCATTTGGTCACGTCCATGAGGTAGTAAAATTCCAATGCGATGTGTTGTATGTTACTGGTTAATAGTTGATTGAAAAAAGGGGGACAGAGAGGGACAGAGAGAGATGAACTACTTGGGCAAGAGCCATGGGCAGTCAATAATTGATTACATATGCAAATAAAATATCATTAATAAGGGCGACCGAGAGGGACAGAGAGGGACAGGGAGAGATGACCTACTTGGGCAAGTGCCATGGCCAGTCAATAATTGATTACAAATATAAATATAAATAAACATAATATGGGTGTCCGAGAGGGACAGCAAGAGATGACCTACTTGGGTGAGTGCCATGGCCAGCTCAAGGGCCAACCGTTTTGTCGTGTCCATGAGATGCCTAAATGCCCATGTGCTGTTCTGTGTTGTGTTGTGTGTTGATGCTATGTGTTATTGGTTAAAAGTTGAATAAAAATAAACAAAATAGGGGGACAGAGAGGGGCGGAGAGGGACAGGGAGAGATGACCTACTTGGGTGAGCGCCATGGCCAGCTCAAAGGCCAGGCGTTTGGTTGTGTCAAAAACATGCCTGAATGCAAATGTGTTCTGCTGTGTCATGTTGTGTGTTGCTGGTTCATACTTGACTAAAAATAAAAATAGCAAATTAGTAATAAAAGGGACAGAGAGGGATAGACAGGGACAGGGAGAGATGACCTACTTGGGTGAGCGCCATGGCCAGCTCAAAGGCCAGGCGTTTGGTTGTGTCAAAAACATGCCTGAATGCAAATGTGTTCTGCTGTGTCATGTTGTGTGTTGCTGGTTCATACTTGACTAAAAATAAAAATAGCAAATTAGTAATAAAAGGGACAGAGAGGGATAGACAGGGACAGGGAGAGATGACCTACTTGGGTGAGCGCCATGGCCAGCTCAAGGGCCGGCCGTTTGGTCACGTCCATGAGATGCTCCAACGCCTCGGAGGCATTGTTCTCAGCCTGTCGCAAGGCCTCGGCAGCCAGTCCCCTGCTCAATATAAATGGGTGGGGCACTGTTGTTAGAAGCCAAGCAATGAATCAACGCCTCGGAGGCATTGTTCTCCGCCCGTTGCAAGGCCTCGGCAGCCAGTCCCCTGCACAATAGAAATGGGTGGGGCACTGTTGTTAGAAGCCAAGCAATGAATCAACGCCTCGGAGGCATTGTTCTCAGCCCGTTGCAAGGCCTCGGCAGCCAGTCCCCTGCACAATAGAAATGGGTGGGGCACTGTTGTTAGAAGCCAAGCAATGAATCAACGCCTCGGAGGCATTGTTCTCAGCCCGTTGCAAGGCCTCGGCAGCCAGTCCCCTGCACAATAGAAATGGGTGGGGCACTGTTGTTAGAAGCCAAGCAATGAATCAACGCCTCGGAGGCATTGTTCTCAGCCCGTTGCAAGGCCTCAGCAGCCAGTCCCCTGCACAATAGAAATGGGTGGGGCACTGTTGTTAGAAGCCAAGCAATGAATCAACGCCTCGGAGGCATTGTTCTCAGCCCGTTGCAAGGCCTCGACAGCCAGTCCCCTGCACAATAGAAATGGGTGGGGCACTGTTTTAGAAGCCAAGCAATGAATCAACGTCTGAGAGGCATTGTTCTCAGCCCGTTGCAAGGCCTCGACAGCCAGTCCCCTGCACAATAGAAATGGGTGGGGCACTGTTGTTAGAAGCCAAGCAATGAATCAACGTCTGAGAGGCATTGTTCTCAGCCCGTTGCAAGGCCTCGCAGCCAGTCCCCTGCACAATAGAAATGGGGTGGGGGCACTGTTGTTAGAAGCCAAGCAATGAATCAACGCCTCGGAGGCATTGTTCTCAGCCCGTTGCAAGGCCTTGGCAGCCAGTCCCCTGCACAATAGAAATGGGTGGGGCACTGTTGTTAGAAGCCAAGCAATGAATCGACGTCTGAGAGGCATTGTTCTCCGCCCGTTGCAAGGCCTCGGCAGCCAGTCCCCTGCACAATAGAAATGGGTGGGGCACTGTTGTTAGAAGCCAAGCAATGAATCAACGTCTGAGAGGCATTGTTCTCAGCCCGTTGCAAGGCCTCGGCAGCCAGTCCCCTGCACAATAGAAATGGGTGGGGCACTGTTGTTAGAAGCCAAGCAATGAATCAACGCCTCGGAGGCATTGTTCTCAGCCCGTTGCAAGGCCTCGGCAGCCAGTCCCCTGCACAATAGAAATGGGTGGGGCACTGTTGTTAGAAGCCAAGCAATGAATCAACGCCTCGGAGGCATTGTTCTCAGCCCGTTGCAAGGCCTCGGCAGCCAGTCCCCTGCACAATAGAAATGGGTGGGGCACTGTTGTTAGAAGCCAAGCAATGAATCAACGTCTGAGAGGCATTGTTCTCAGCCCGTTGCAAGGCCTCGGCAGCCAGTCCCCTGCACAATAGAAATGGGTGGGGCACTGTTGTTAGAAGCCAAGCAATGAATCAACGCCTCGGAGGCATTGTTCTCGGCAGCCAGCCACATGTGTTGCAAGAATCAACGCCTCGGACAGCCAGTCGCAGCCCCCTGCACAATAGAAATGGGTGGGGCACTGTTGTTAGAAGCCAAGCAATGAATCAACGCCTCGGAGGCATTGTTCTCAGCCCGTTGCAAGGCCTCGGCAGCCAGTCCCCTGCACAATAGAAATGGGTGGGGCACTGTTGTTAGAAGCCAAGCAATGAATAACGTCTGAGAGCATTGTTCTCCAGCCCGTTGCAAGGCCTCGGCAGCCAGTCCCCTGCACAATAGAAATGGGTGGGGCACTGTTGTTAGAAGCCAAGCAATGAATCAACGCCTCGGAGGCATTGTTCTCAGCCCGTTGCAAGGCCTCGGCAGCCAGTCCCCTGCACAATAGAAATGGGTGGGGCACTGTTGTTAGAAGCAAGCAATGAATCAACGCCTCGGAGGCATTGTTCTCAGCCCGTTGCAAGGCCTCGGCAGCCAGTCCCCTGCACAATAGAAATGGGTGGGGCACTGTTGTTTAGAAAGCCAAGCAATTGAATCAACGCCTCTGAGAGGCATTGTTCTCAGCCCGTTGCAAGGCCTCGGCAGCCAGTCCCCTGCACAATAGAAATGGGTGGGGCACTGTTGTTAAGAAGCCAAGCAATGAATCAACGCCTCGGAGGCATTGTTCTCAGCCCGTTGCAAGGCCCTCGGCAGCCAGTCCCCTGCACAATAGAATGGGTGGGGCACTGTTGTTAGAAGCCAAGCAATGAATCAACGTCGGAGGCATTGTTCTCAGCCCGTTGCAAGGCCCAAGGCAGCCAGTCCCTGCACAATAGAAATGGGTGGGGCACTGTTGTTTAGAAGCCCAAGCAATGAATCAACGTCTGAGAGGCATTGTTTGTTGCAAAGGCCTCGAGCCATCCCCTGCACCCGTTGCAAGGCCTCGGAGGGCATTGTTTCAGCGTTGCAGCCTCCCCTGCACAATAGAAATGGGTGGGGCACTGTTGTTAGAAGCCAAGCAAATGAATCAACGCCTCGGAGGCATTGTTCTCAGCCCGTTGCAAGGCCTCGGCAGCCAGTCCCCTGCACAATAGAAATCGGAGGTGGGGCACTGTTGTTAGAAGCCAAGCAATGAATCAACGTCTGAGAGGCATTGTTCTCAGCCCGTTGCAAAGCCTCGGCAGCCAGTCCCCTGCACAATGAAATGGGTGGGGCACTGTTGTTAGAAGCCAAGCAATGAATCAACGCCTTGGAGGCATTGTTCTCAGCCCGTTGCAAGGCCTCGGCAGCCAGTCCCCTGCACAATAGAAATGGGTGGGGCACTGTTGTTAGAAGCCAAGCAATGAATCAACGCCTCGGAGGCATTGTTCTCAGCCCGTTGCAAGGCCTCGGCAGCCAGTCCCCTGCACAATAGAAATGGGTGGGGCACTGTTGTTAGAAGCCAAGCAATGAATCAACGTCTGAGAGGCATTGTTCTCAGCCCGTTGCAAGGCCTCGGCAGCCAGTCCCCTGCACAATAGAATGGGTGGGGCACTGTTGTTAGAGCCAAGCAAATGGATCAACGTCTGAGAGGCATTGTTCTCAGCCCGTTGCAAGGCCTCGACAGCCAGTCCCCTGCACAATAGAAATGGGTAGGGCACTGTTGTTAGAGGCCAAGGCGGTCCAAGCAATGCTCCAACGCCTCAGAGGCATTGTTCTCAGCCTGTTGCAAAGCCTCGGCAGCCAGTCCCCTGCACAATGAAAGTTTTGCTGCTGCTGCTTGTGGTGGTGGTGATGATGATGATGACGGTGGTGGCGGTGGCGGTGGTGATGATAATGATATATGAGTCGGTTACTATTCTACTGGGATCCTCCTCACCCACCACAAGCATCCCATTTTACTCACGCATGGAAATGGCGGGAAAGTTGAATGGCCCCCCTAGCTAAAAGCATGCATACATGTGCGTTCAACCAGATACCTACAAACCCAGCACATGAGCCATAGGCGGAAATCATGGCATAGTATTCTTAAGGCCTTCACAGCCGGCAGGTCAGCGAATTCACACTCTTTGTACCTCTTGCCGTACTACTCTAGCCCACATACCTGCCACTCTAGAGAACATATTTTGTACCTCTTGCCTTACTGCTCTAGCCCACATATCTACCACTTTAAATAGTTTGTTGTGTACCTCTTTCCTTACTGCTCGTGCCCAAATATCTACCACTGTAGAGGAAGGGTATACAGCGCTTGTTTTGTGTACAGCCCTTTCCAATATCAAGGTTGGGCAAGTCTATTTGGCTACGTCTGTACCCGGCTATGACTGTAAAAAGACTGTAAAAGAGACTCGTAAAACACACACACAACCCGCAAACACACGGACATACACAAAGGGATAACAGGTTTGCTGCAAGAGTGAGTAGATCATTAATTTCATCCAAATTGAGCCTAGGTGGAGCACTCAATGGTAACAAAAGGGTTTCACTTGAAATGCACCACCACCACCTCTTGCAGTGCTTTCTTCCAGCTTACTATAGCAATCGCTAGTTTTGAGCCCGTTTTGGCGAAATTATCACTGTAATTCCCCCCCCACACACTTCAATTGCCCTAAAAAGCTCTAAAAAGCTGTCCACGTAGGTAGCATAGAGCATAAAGCTAGAAATACCCAATTCAGGTTTGAAAAAAGCCCTGACCTCTTGCCATACTGCTTGCGCTCAGATCCTCCTCACCCACCTCTGTTATCCCATTTCTTCTAGGGCCAGCACTGCCGGTAGATCAGCAAATTCATGATTTGTGTCTCTTGCCTAACTGCTTGTGCCCACATATATTTCTCTCTCTTCTCTCTCTCTCTCGTTCTCTCTCTCTCTCTCTCTCAACTCTCTCTCTCTCTCTTCTCTCTCTCTCTCTCTCTCTCTCTCTCTCTCTCTCTCTCTCTCTCTATATATATATATATATACATTTAAATAGGGCCACACATATACATAAACACGCACCACCACCACCACCACCATCTCTTGCCATACTGCTCGCGCTCAGATCTTCCTCACCCACCTCTGATATCCCATTTCTTGTAGGGCCTCCACAGCCCGTAGCTCAGCGAATTCGTGCTTTTTTGTCATCTCTTTGCCGTACTGCTCGCGCTCTGTGAGCCATGCCTTCTCCTTCTTCTTCTCCTTCCGTCGGTCCTGAGACGGCAACGCAGATGAGAGATGCTGTTTTCTGTTGTTTTCTGTTGTTTTCTGTAGTTTTCTGTTGTTTTCTGTTGTTTTCTGTTGTTTTCTATTGTTTTCTGTAGTTTTCTGTTGTTTTCTGTTGTTTTCTGTTGTTTTCTGTTGTTTTCTGTTGTGATTATATGTGGCGTTGTTTTGCGTTGGTGTGTGTCACTCTTGCCGTACTGCTCGCGCTATGTGAGCCATGCCCGCTCCTTCTTCTTCTCCTTCCCTCGGTCCTGAGACGGCCACGAAGCGGAATTGTGAGCTGGGTCATACAACTATTTTCTGTGTGTTTTCTGTTTTTTCTTCTGTTTTTTAAATTATTTTCTGCCGTTTTCTGTTGTTTACTCCTGTATTGTGTTGTTTTCAGTTGTGATTTTGCCATGCCCGCTCCTCCTTCTTCCTTCCTTCCGTTGGTCCTGAGAGGGGGCAACGACGAGGAAGGTTGAGATGGGTCATACAACGTTTCTGTTGTTTTTCTGTTTTCTTCTTCTGTTTTTGTTTTTTCTGCTGTTTTCTGCTGTTATGTTTTCTGTTGTTTTCTTCTTCTGTTTATTGTTTTTTCTGCTGTTTTCTGCTGTTATGTTTTCTGTTGTTTTCTTCTTCTGTTTATTGTTTTTTCTGCTGTTTTCTGCTGTTTTCTGCTGTTTTGTTTTCTGTTGAAGTGTAGTACATATGAAATTATCCAGTAGTGTAGTACATTTGAAATTATACTGCATGTTTTTTATAACTTCTAAATTCTCCCATGGATGTTACACTGTTAGGGTTTCGGGTGAGGCAGACTCAGGTGAAATAGTGCTTGTGGAAGAAGTGTTTTTGCCTCCCACTTTTTGGCCTAAAATTTTGCCGTGTTTGAATCTGTTTGTGTGGTGTGTGTGTGTGTATGTGTGTGTGGTGAATGCGTGTTTGTATGTGTGTGTGTATTTAGTGTGTGTGTGTGTGTGTGGTGTGTGGGTGGGGTGGATGAGGGGGTGGGGGGAGGGGATGCATGTGTGTGTGGTGCATGTGTATGTGTTTATGTATGGTATAGTACAGCGTTGCCAAAAGGATAAAAGAGACCTTGAACAGCGCGAGTGCCCCAAGGTTACATTTGTTCGTTTGTCTGGCCGAGCCGAAGCCTTGACACGTTCAAACGACGGTCTCAAACTAACTGGCTTCTGTTTGCCCCTGTCGCTCTGTCTACGAACACTCTCCACCAATTCTTTAGCGTCGCTAAGCGACGTTCTGCATAGAGACTTGTCAGCACATACGGAGACTAATCCAGGGCACAGATGCAGCAGCTGGCTTGTGTGTGTTTGTGTTCGTATGTGTTTGTGTGTGTGTGTGTGGCGTTTGTTGTGATGTGGTGTGTGTGTGTGTGTGTGTGTGTGTGTGTGTGTGTGTGCATGTTTTGAGTGTGTTTTGTGTGTGTGTGAGTGCGTTTGTGTTTTGTGTGTGTGTGTGTGCGTTTGTTTTTGTGTGTGTTTGTGTGTGTGTGTGCGTTTGTTTTGTGTGTGTTTGTGTGTGTGCGTTTGATTTTTGTGTGTGTGTGTTGTGTGTGTGTGTGCGTTTGTTTTGTGTGTGTTTGTGTGTGTGTGTGTGCGTTTGTTTGTGTTGTGTTGTGTGTTGTGTGTGTGTGTTTGTGTGTGATGTTTGTGCGTTTGTTTTGTGTGTGTTTTTGTGTGTGTGCGTTTGTTTTGTGTGAGTTTGTGTGTGTGTGTGCGTTTGTTTTGTGTGTGTGTGTGTGTGTGTGTGTTTGTTTTTTATGTGTGTGTTTGTGTGTGTGTGTGTGCGTTTGTTTTGTGTGTGTTTTGTGTGTGTGCGTTTGTTTTGTGTGTGTTGTGTGTGTGTTGTTGGTGTTTTGTGCATGTGTTGTTTTGTTGTGTGGCGTTTGTGTGTGTGTGTGTGTGCGTTTGTTTTGTGTTGTGTTGTGTTGTGTGTGTGTGTGTGCGTGTGTGTTGTGTGTGTGTTGTTTATTTTTGTTGTGTGTGTGTGTGTGTGTGTGCGTTTGTTTATGTGTGGTGTTTGTGTGTGTGTGTGTGTGTGCGTTTATTTTTGTGTTGTGTTTGTGTGTGTGTGTGTGCGTTTGTTTTTGTTGTGTTGTGTGTGTGTGTGTGTGTGTGTGTGTGTGTGTGTGTGTTTGTTTTTGTCGTGTGTGTGTGCGTAATGTTTTGTGTGGTGTTTGTGTGTGTGTGCGTTTGTTTGTGTGTGCGAGGGACGGGTTCCCTTACTACTACGCCCCACCAGGCGTTATCATTACTTTTGTTTCAGCTTTTGAATAAAATCCGCTGATATTGTTTGTGTGCTTGTTGGTGTGTGTGCGTATGTTTTTTGTGAGTGTGCGTATGTTTGTGTGTGTGTTTGTTTGTGCGTGCGAGTGTTTGTGTGTGTGTGTTTGTGCGTGTGTGCGTTTGTTTTGTGTGTGTGTGTGTGCGCAATATTTTGTTCGTGTATGTATGTGTGTGTCAGAGATTTTTTGTGCGTCTAATATGTGAGTGTGTGTCTGAAGAATCGTGTTTCCAGTTTTTAGAACCTGGGTTACCTCTCGTTGGATCTTCTGCTTTTCGATAAAATCTGCTGATGTTTTTTGTGTGTGTGCGTATATTTGTGTGCGTGTATGCATGTGTGTGTTAGAGATTTTTGTGTGTCTATATGTGAGTGTGTGTCAGATTGTTTCCTAGCTCAGAAACTGGGTTACTTATCGTTGGATCTTCTGCTTTTCGATAAAATCCGCTGATGTTTTTTGTGTGTGTGCGTGTGCGTGTGCGTGTGTGCATTTTTGTGTATGTTCTTTTATTATGAGAGTGTGTGTCAGAGATTTGTTTTCAGTTCAGAACCTGGGTTACCTCTCGTTGGATCTTCTGCTTTTGAATAATATCCGATTGTATTTTTTTGAATATGCGCTTGTTTATGGCTTGTTTGTGTGTGTGGTGTGTGTGCGTGTGTGCGCTGTGTGTGTGTGTTGTGTGCGTTGTTTTGTGTGTGTGTGTGCGTGTGTGCGCATTGTTTTGTGTGTTGTGTGTGTGTGGCGTGTGTGGCGCTTGTTTGTGTTGTGTGTGTGTGCGTGGTGTGCGCTTGTTTGTGTGTTGTGTGTGTGTGTGTGTGCACGCTGTTGTTGTGGTGTGTGTGTGCGTGTGTGCGCTTGTTTGTGTGTGTGTGTGTGTGCTTGTTTGGTGTGTGTGTGTGTTGCGTGTGTGCCGCTGTTTGTGTGTGTGTGTGTGTGCGTGGTGTGTGCGCTTGTTGTGTGTGTGTGTGGCGTGTGTGCGCTTGTTCTGTGTGTTTGTGTGTGGTGTGTGCGTGTGTGCGCTGCGTATTGTGCGCTTGTTTGTGTGTGTGTGTGTGCGTGTGTGCGCTTGTTTGTGTGTGTGTGTGTGTGCGTGTGTGCGCTTGTTTGTGTGTGTGTGTGTGTGCGTGTGTGCGCTTGTTTGTGTGTGTGTGTGTGTGCGTGTGTGCGCTTGTTTGTGTTGTGTGTGTGTGTGCGTGTGTGGCGTGTGTGGTGTGTGGTGTGTGGCGTGTGTGCGCTTGTTGTGTGTGTGTGTGTGTGTGCGTGTGTGGGCGCTTGTTTGTGTGTGTGTGTGTGTGCGTGTGTGCGCTTGTTTGTGTGTGTGTGTGTGTGTGCGTGTGTGCGCTTGTGCGCTGTGTGTGTGTGTGTGTGTGCGTGTGTGCGCTTGTTTGTGTGTGTGTTGTGTGTGTCGTGTGTTGTGTGCGCTTGTTTGTGTGTGTGTGTGTGTGTGTGTGTGCCTTGTGTGCGCTTGTTTTGTTTGTGTGTGTGTGTGTGCGTGTGTGCTTGTGTGCGCTTGTTTGTGTGTGTGTGTGTGTGTGTGCTTGTGTGCGCTGTGTTGTGTGTGTGTGTGTGCGGTGTGTGTGTGTGCGGCTTGTTGTTGTGTGTGTGTGTTGTGTGCGTGTGTGCTTGTGTGCGCTGTGTTGTGTGTGTGTGTGTGTGCGTGTGTGTGGCTTGTGTGCGCTTGTGTGTGTGTGTGATGCGTGTGTGCTTGTTGTGCCTTGTTTGCTGTTGTGTGTTGTGCGTTGTGTTTGCGCTTGTTTGTGTTGTGTGTTGTTGTGGTGTGCTTGTGTGCGCTTTTGTGTGTGTGTGTGTGTGTGCTATGTTTGTGGTGTGTGTGTGTGCGCTGTTTGGGTGTGCTTGTGTGTGTGTGTGTGCTTGCGTGTGTGCTTGTTTGATGTGTGATGTGTGTGTGAGCGTGTGTGCGCTTGTTTGTGTGTGTGTGTGTGTGCGTGTGTGCTTGTGTGCGCTTGTTTGTGTGTGTGTGTGTGCGTGTGTGCTTGTGTGCGCTTGTTTGTGTGTGTGTGTGTGTGCGTGTGTGCTTGTGTGCGCTTGTTTTTGTGTGTGTGTGTGTGCGTGTGTGCTTTTGTGTGGGGGTGTGGGATGTTGTGTGCGCTTGTTTGTGTGTGTGTGTGTGTGCTTGTTTGGGTGTGTGTGTTGTGTGCGCTTGTTTTGTGTGTGTGTGTGTGCGTGTGTGCGCTTTGTGTGTGTTGTGTGTTTGTTTGTGTGTGTGTGTGTGTGCTTGTGTGCGCTTGTTTGTGTGTGTGTGTGTGTGCGTGTGTGCTTTGTTGTTTTGTGTGTGTGTGTGTGCGTGTGCCTTGTTGTTGTGTGTTGTGCTTGTGTGCGCTTGTTGTGTGGTTGTGTGCGTGTGTGCGCTGTGTGTGTGTGTGTGTGCGTGTGTGTGCTTGTTGTGTTGAGTGTGTGAGCGTTGTGCGCTTGTGTGTGTGTTGCGCGTGTGCTTGTGTGCGCTTGTTTAGTGTGTGTGTGTGTGTGCGTGTGTGCTTGTGTGCGCTTGTTTGTGTGTGTGTGTGTGTGCGTGTGTGCTTGTGTGCGCTTGTTTGTGTGTGTGTGTGTGCGTGTGTGCTTGTGTGCCGCTTGTGTGTGTGTGTGTGTGTGTGTGTGTCTGTTTGTGTGGTGTTTTGTGTGTGTGTGTGCTGTGTGTGCTTGTGTGCGCTGTTTGTGTGTGTGTGTGTGTGTGTGTGTGCGCGTTGTTGTGTGTGCGTGTGTGCCTCTATGTGCGCTATGTTGTGGATGTGTGTGTGTGCGTTGTGTGCTTCGTTGCGCTTGTTTGTGTGTTGTAGTGTTGCGTGTTGTGTGTGGTTTGGTGTGTGTGTTTGCGTTGTGGCTGCTGTGTGCGCTTGTTTGTGTTGAGCTGTGTCCGTGTGCGGTGTGTGCTTGTGTGCGGCTTGTTTGTGTGTGTGTGTGTCGTGGTGTGTGCTTGTTGTGCTTGTTTGTTGTGTGCGTGTGTGTGTGTGCTTGTGTGCTTGTTTGTGTGTGTGTGTGTGTGCGTGTGTGCTTGTGTGCGCTGTGCTTGTGTGCGCTTTTTGCTTGTGTGTGTGTGTGGTGTGTGGTGCGCTTGTGTTGTGTGTGTGGCGTGCTTGTGTGCGCTTGTTTGTGTGTGTGTGTACCCTTGTATGTGTGCTTGTGTGCGCGGTTGTGTGTGTGTGTGTTGTGCGTAGGCTCTGGTGCTTGTGTGCGGCTTGTGTTGTGTGTGTGTGTTGTGCGTGTCTGTGGCTTGCTGTGCGGTTTGTGTGTGAAATGTGTGTGCGTGTGTGCTTATGTGCGCTTGTTTGTGTGTGTGTGTGTGTGCTTGTGTGCGCTTGTTGTTTGTGTGTGTGTGTGTGTGCGTGTGTGCTTGTGTGCGGGCTTAGTTGTGTGGTGTGTTGTGTGCGTGTGTGCTTGTGTGCTTGTTTGTGTGTGAGTGTGTGTGCGTGTGTGCTTGTAGTGCCGCTTGTTTGTGCTCGTTGTGTGTTGTTGGTGTGCTTGTGTCGCTTTTTGTGTGTGTGAGTGTGCGTGGTGCTTGTGTGCGCTTGTTTTGTGTGTGTGTTGTGTTGCCGCGTGTGTGCTTGTGTGCGCTTTGTTTGTGTGTGTGTGTGTGCGTGTGTGCTTGTGTGCGACTTGGTTTGTGTGTGTGTGTGTGTGCGTGTGTGCTTTGTGTGCGCTTGTTTGTGTGTGTGTGTGGTGTGTGTGCTTGTGTGTGTGTGTGTGTGCGTGTGGCTTTGTTGTTGCAGCTGTTTGTTGTGTGTGGTGTGCGTGTGTGGCTTGTGTGCGCGTTTGTTGTTGTGTGTGTGCGTTGGGGGGCTTGTTTGTGTGTGTTGTTGTGCGTGTTGTGCTTTGTGGCGCCTTTTGGTGTGCGCTTTTTTGGTGTGGTCTGTGTGGTCGCTTGTTTGTGTGTGTGTGTGTGCTGCCGTGTTGTGCTTGTGTGCGCTTGTTGCCCTGTTGTCATGTGGGTGTCGGCTTGTTTGTGTGCTGTTGGTGTGTGCGTGTGGTGCTTTGTGTGGCTTGGTTTGTGTGTGTGTGTGTTGTGTGGGTGCTTTGTGTGGCTTGTGTTGTGTGTGTGCGCGTGTTGTCTTGTGTGCGGTTCGTTTGGTGTTGGTGTGTGTGTGTTGTCGTGTGTGCTTGGTGCGCCTTGGTTTGTGTGTGTGTGTGTGTTGCGTGTTGTGGCTTGTGCTTGTTTTGTGTGTGTGTGGTGTGCGTTGTGTGGCTTGTGTGCGATATTGGGTAGCGTGTGTGTTGTTGTGCGTGTTGTTGTTGTGTGTGTGCGTGTGTGCGTTGTTGTGCGCTTGTTTGTGGTGTTGGTTGCGTGTGTGTGGTCTTGTTTGTGCGTGTGTGTGCTTGAATGTGCGCTTGTGTGTGTGTGTGTGTGTGGCGGTGTTGCTTGTGTGCGGCTTTTTGTGTGTGGTGTGTGTGCGGCTATGTGCTTGTGTCGCAGCTTGTTTGTGTGTTGTGTGTGTGTGGTGTGGTTGTGAGCTGTGGGTTTGCGTGGTGTGTGTGTGGTGGTGGCGTGTGGTGCTTAGTGTGCGCGTTGTTTGTGTGTGTGTGTGTGGTGTGCGTGTGTGCTTGTGTGAGCTTGTTTGGTGTGTGTGTGTGTGTGCGTGTGTGCTTGTGTGCGCTTGTTTTGGCTGTGTGTGTGTGTGTGCGTGTGGTGCTTGTGTGCGCTTGCTTTTGGGTTGGTGTAGTTGTGTGTGCGATGTGTGCTTGTGTTGCGCTGTTGGTGTGTGTGTGTGTGTTGCGTGTGTGCTTGTTGTGCGCTTGTTAGTGTGTGTGTGTGTGTGCGTCGTGTGCTTGTGTGCGCTTTGTTTGTGTAGTGTTGTGTTTGCGTGTGTGCTTGATGTGGCGTTGTTTGTGTGTGTGTGTGTGTGTGTGTGCGGTTGTGCTTGTGTGCGCTGTTTGTTTGGTTGTGTGTGTGTGCGTGTGTGCTTGTGTGCGCTTGTTTGTGTGTGTGTGGTGGTGCGTGTGTGCTTGTGTGCGCTTGTTTGTGTGTGTGTTGTGGTGCGTGTGTGCTTGTGTGCGCTTGTTTGTGTGTGTGTGTGTGTGCGTGTGTGCTTGTGTGCGCTGTGTTTTGGTGTGCTGTGTGTGTGTGGCGTGTGTGCCTTGTGTGCTGCTGGTTGGTGTGTGGTGTGTGTGCCGTGTGTGCTTGGTGCGCTTGTTTGTGTGTGTGGTGTGTGCAGTGTGTGGCTTGGTGTGCGCCTTGTTGTGTGTGTGTGTGTGTGCGTGTGTGCTTGTGTGCGCTTGTTTGTGTGTGTGTGTGTGTGCGTGTGTGCTTGTGTGCGCTTTTTGTGTTGTTGTGTGTGTGCGTTTTTGCTTTGTGTGCCGCTTTGTTTGTATGTGTGTGTGTGTGTGCGTGTGTGCTTTGTTGTGGCGCTTGTTTGTGTGTGTGCGCGTGTGTGCGCTTGTTTGTGTGTGTGTGGTGTGCGTGTGTGCTGCTGTGCGCTTGTTTGTGTGTGCTGTGTGGTGCGTGGTGTGGCTTTTGTGTGCGCTTGTTTCGTGGTGTGTGCTTCTGTGATGCCCCTTGTTGTTTGTGTTGTGTGTGCTGTGTGCGTGTGTGCTTGTGTGTGTGTATGGTGCTTGCGTGTGTTGTATGGCGTTTCTATGAGAGTGTGTGTCAGAAGCTTTTTTTTTCAGTTCAGATTTCTGGTTACCTCTCGTTGGATCCCTGGGTCGGTAGAAGTAATGAAACGCCTTGGTGGGGCGTGGTGTTAAGGGAACCCGTCGTACGCGGGTAGAGGGCGGTCTTCTACCTCGACTGTGACAAGCTTACCAAATCGCGCGCGTTGACACGGGACTGCAAGGCCAAGAGTCGACCGTAGGGGGAATCCAACCCCCGATTCTTTGGTCCTTAGCATTTGGTCCTACCACTAGACCCAATGAATATTCACTGAAAGGTCGGTAGTGAAGTACTGCAGGTAGCGGAAACATAGTCCTCTCTTAAATTATAAAATGCTGGCAAGACATCTGGTGTATGAGAGCTGACAACCGGGAAAAGGATATTTGAAACTGCAATCCTAGAGTGTTATCCGTAGGTGTCAACCGTAGCAAGCAGAGAAATATATGGGAGAGAAACGGAAGAGGCTCAGGATGCGGTGTGTGTGTGTGGTGGGGGGGGGCGGAGCGGGGGGGGGGGGGGGGGGCGGGGGGTGGGGGGGGGGGAGGGGGGGTGGGGGGGGGGGAGTGGGAGGGTTAACCTCTGAATTAAAGGAATTTATACCCACGGGAACCTAAGTGCCTGTACTGTAAATGTAAGGGGGGTATTATTGATTATCTAAAAAACACACACACCAGCCACCAAGGGTAATTCAAAGCGCGCAACTTTTTGAGCGCTGACTTTCGTTTGACCCCTCTGCGCTTGTAAGCACAGTTTTTTTGCAAGGCCTTGTGGGCGCTGGCAAGCAATTTTTTGGCGGCTTTTGCTCTACCAAGCGGCAGTATTTTAATTTTCAAGTGCGCTAAAGCAACTGGGCCAATTGGCCATTTGAAAGTACCTTCCCCGACACACACTCTAACACACACACTCTCACACACACATCCAAAACCATCTGTCTCGCAGAAGGCTGGGATTCAATGGCTGCACTTCCTGGCTTGAGCTAGCAACAGGGTACTACAAAGAGAGCGCGGGGCAGGGATTTCACACGCTTTTTTTGTGCCCCACTGTGGCTTTTTGGCACAGCTTTTTTCAACCCCAGAAATGTGGGCGCGAGCACGCGCAGTTTTTTGCGCTTTTTGCATCTGGGCAAGCAGCTGACCGATTTGGAACAACAAATGTAGTAACCCTGGCTGGCAAGACATCAAAGCCCGGAGGCTGAGGTAAGGGGGCCGGGACTAATGCTGTGTTGCAAATGAAGGTAAACACTGGGCGACGGGGCCAGTGATATGTTTTTTTTTTCAATCTGAAAAGAGCAATCTGTATTACGGTTTTTGTTATTAGCCTCCTCCCAGGACGGCATCCCTTCTTACAATTGTTGCGATTGTCGTAAATGTTTTGTTGATTTTAAGTCAATTTAATGAATTTCAGTCTGGACAGGGCAAACCAGCCGTGTATTGCTTATCGTATACCAAACTAGGTCCCGAAATTCACCACATATTAAGATTCACATATTAATTCCCATATTAATTCATCATATTAATTCACACATGAATGGATTTAACACCTAGGCAGCCTTGCGACACGGGGAAAATTGGCCCGGAGAGTTGTTGCAGAAGGGGGGCTCCTCCGCCCAAACAACCACTGGTTAGTGGGCCAGGGGGGTCTACTCTTTTATACTTTTGTTTGTCAACCACTATGGTAGCTTGTCCAGGTTGAGGTAGAAGACCGCTCTCTACCCGTGTATCAACGGGTTCTCTAAAACACCATGCCCCACCAGGGTTATCGTTACCCCTTTTGTTGGGTCCTCTGCTTTTATGATGAATCGAAGGGCAGGCTGTTCATGCTCCCCTCCACTGAATCGTAGTGCTCGCCTGCTCTCCACAAGATCGTT